>JAGTTH010002087.1:0-11648 GCA_022606485.1 Agraylea sexmaculata
CCTGACGAGAGTCTTTCTCATTTTATCGCCTGCGGGCACTAAAAAAATACATTTTTATTGTAAAAATGCTAATGGGAGGGTGCAAAATGGGGGTGGGGTAGTCCACCCCTGCTAAAAAGGCTCGGAAGTCGGTTTACATACGTAAACAAATAATTCTTTGAGAACGAGTTTCGGATATGAACCAACGGCACGCATATATAAAGCCTTCAAATACAAAAGACTCTTTCTTTTTCACTCACAATACTAGCATAAAAACGCAGTTGTGTCATTCTTCACTTTTTTATCTATGAGGATATATATTTTTTTTTCACCAAAAATTTTTTTTAATTAGATTCATAAATGATTTTACATACTACTTTCGTTTGCTGAATTGAATACGACCTGCTAGTGTTGTTTACAAACGAGAATAATTTTATACGTGATTCTTCATTGGTACGAATTAATAATTAATTATGGAGAAAATAGAGTGGCCTTAATTTAACCGTAGGCATGTATGAGTGTATTGTTAAATTAAAACTCTTTTTCAATGAATTAGTGCGACTTTTTATACCTAAGTGCAAAAATACACTTATAAAATTGTATGGAAGCACCGTTTTAATGTAAAACTAACGATTCAATACACAAATAACCGAAAGCTAGTGGTTATTGTGGTTCAAAATAAAACAATGCGAGTCGTTTATGTTGTTAAGGCCGGTATGTTGTTGATACGTGGCCGCTACATGGCCGGTACATGGATAATACGTGGCGTTCTAATAATATTTTCTCTTTTCATACAAATAATAAAATTGACCAGTAGGCAATAAATAAATAAAAATTACAGAACTAAAATACCTAAAAGCAATAAAATTATCGCATTAGAATATATTTATAATTTTATTATTTATTATAAATAAATTTTAGTAGGTCTACAAATGGGTGTTTTGTATTTTTCCCGATAAATTAAGTTATAACTTATCAATTATTTTAATTGCCAATAGATTGTAATCTGTATTCATATAAGTATATAATTACATCTAATCATAATGTATCAAAACATTATATGTATATTATATTTAATTAAGAAATTGTATAATAATAAAAAAAGTTTTTTGTATTATATTTTATTTTCATATAGGTATAGGTTTTAAATTTTTTTGTTGTTCAAAAATTTATCAGTATAATATTAAGGTGTTTTTCTTATTAGTTTAATACTTATATTATAAAATGTAAGATAAAAAAAGCCCAGATACATAATATGACAATCATAAAAAAACTCGTAAAAGACTATAAACTTAATATTGTAAATAATATATTTAAATTATATTTAGTAAAGAAATTGTATGAATTTTTTTTTTAATGATAATATAAAAGAATTTCAAACAACTATTGAAATAAAACACATTCGAAATATTTATTTTATACCTCAATACATAACCATGGATAAAAATCCTAGAAACCACTAGTTATAAGTATACAGCTGCAAAATCCTAGGCTTAGCTAGGGTAGAGTAATATTTATTTTATTTAGCGACAAAAGCAACAATTCCTTGTTTATTTGAGGATAAAGGGGATATGTGATAGATGCGAGTATTGATTGGTACTCAAGGGAGAGTTTTTCAAGATTCGAAGGCTTCTTTTCCTTGGGGTTGAACAACTAATAAAAATACAACGACACTCTTCAAACCCACAATATAAATTCATATTTATATTGAAAAAATTTCAATAAAATTCTGTTGCCCCCTATAAGCCGAGCTTAGTAAAAAGAATTGTTAAGCTATTTTCATCGAGAAAGTTACTCATATTTCTATAATCTGAAAATAATGTTTCCGTTTGCCATTAAGAAATAATTTAAAATTCTCTTTAGTGATAATATTGCGTCCCTAAAGCACAGGAAATTACCACGACCGTTAAATTTTATTATATTTGATTAGTGTAAATGTCAATATTTTAATCGATTTTTTTAAAGTAATGATGCTATTAAGTATCTTATTAACATATCAACGTTGTTAATAATTATATGTATATACCTTAAATTTACAATAAGTTTGTTTACTTGAGTCACTATAACTAAGGATTTAATATGATAGTGCAATGAGAGTGTGTTAGTGAGTAGTGCTAGAGCTGAATAGTATTGGTGCGTATACGAATAGAGCACTCTCATTACACTTTTATATTGAATTCGGCCGTTATATTCTTAGTGGATATTATTTAAAAAATGTATTTAGTAATGCGGAACTGTGTTTTTTTATTATAACACACCAAAAAACTATAAATAATTATATTACATATTTATTATTACAATATTTAAAAAAAATCAGAGATGAACACATTTAAAAGCAAAATAGATTTTTTGATCAAGTTCTTTGTCAACTTCTATACTATATTGAATACACCGGTTTTTGTCCGATCACCAAAGTTTAGCAACATTGGGCTCGGTCAGTATTTGGATGGGTGACCGCTTGGGAATAATGCGTGTCGTTGGCCCCCTCTTTAAAATAATATTAAATTAAAACGAGTTATGTCAATAATATGTTGTTTCGAAAATACTTATTCTGAGTTCCGTGGGTGGAAAATTTAACAAAGGGGAAAACTTCGAAGGACTATTTAGAGAAACTTTCTTCTACACGTGTGCCCAAATCATGTCTAGTCGAACGAACATTCCCTTAAAAGTATCAAACTGTAATTAAAATGGCTATTAATAAAATAATCAATAGCATCCTTAATCTCTCTGTTAAACATGTCGAGAATAGTAAGACTTCATTCAGTTTGCCAAATGTTGGACGGTATCAAAGTGAACAATCTAATAGGGACTAACTCCTGGAACTCTGCCCATCGAACTTTGCTTTAATAGCTTCACAACAAAGAATCTTTTATTTTTATCACATTTATTTTTTTATTTAATGCTCTGTTTAAAATTAATTCACGCAACAAATTGACTATCGTCACTATTTTATTCAAGGAAATCCGCCATTGTCCATTTCATTTAATAATATACAATAGTATAAGCTTAAATTAAACTACGGTATATAAAATAAAGGGTATATATATATATATATATATATATAATTCAAATTGTAGTTATATTAGGTTGTAAGTAGCGTGCATTAAAGGCAAGATGTGATAGTTTGGCAAAGAAACAGTTAGTTGTGGGATAACCTGCATGAAGACTGAGCCAAGAAGATATCGTGCCAGTAAGTTATGTACTTTTAGTATTGAAGTTGTGTCTTGTACTTGTATTACTAAGTTAATTGCAGGCGAGAAAATACGGTTTCTCTACATTTAAACACCCAATACAGACAACATTGGAAACTTTAACGACAATGGCTTTTCAATTAAACTACTTCGACAGTGTGTCTTTCTCAAAGGAGAACGTTAATCGATAGAGATCGACATTTTGACAACAAAATGACCTTTACAGAAAATATTAAGTAAAATAAAATTCCTGGGAGATCGTGAATAATATTAATAAAATCCCGATCGATCATCCTGATTTCCTGGATTTTAAGGTAAATCCCAAACTTTTTGTTGATGTCCTGTGTAACTAGTAATAATTAAGATCAGACAAATAATGAATTTACACGTTGTTGTGTCTAAAAACCTAAAATTTGTAAAAACCATTTCAAAAAAGCCTTCGGGGCGTAAAATTTTTCTGTATTTACTAATTAATAGAAAAACACACATATATATACATATAAAAAAATTGTTATTTTTTAAATATTTTATAAGTAATGTATAAGGTTGAATTCCAAGTAATCACAATATTTTTATTCAACCTTTTCGGACTTGGGACTCCATCATAAAATCAAAATTAGTCTAACTTCAATATATTTCAAACAGCATTATTATTATATGTTTTAATGACTTCAAAATAAGCTACATATTTTCTTCTTTCTTAAAACTTATTACAAAGATTATTGTCAATTAAAATGTAAAATTTGTTTGAACAATCTTTAACCAGAATGAAGAAAAAAAGTGTGAAAGTTGATGTGTGGATTAGTTGTGTATATAATTATTATCAATGCTCCAATGTATGTAAATTAACAAGAAAATATATTATAAATTTGATGCGTAAGGTAAAAAATTACGCAACAGATTAAAATATTTATATTCGTTGATTAAAATTTTAAGAGCAACGGCCATAACTATTTACTCCTTTTTTTAGGAAAAGCGGAACTTGTTAGCGTAATTAAAATAAAGTAGTTCTTTGTTGTGCTTCTGACATTTTCTCTGTCTGCAAAGTTTTCATAGTTTAGACTCATAAATGAAAATTACCACTTGGCAAATATTGTTAGTTTAAATTAAATTTATTTCCCCCCCATTGAGCCAATGGAGTTTATGAAATCTAATACATTGTACGCATGTGAGCTGTATCAAGTTTCCTATTACTGTTTTTTTATAATCAGAATTTATTGTAGACTATGTTGAACATGTATAAGTTATACAATGTAACCTTAAAATGAGATAAAGTTAAAATGTAAGCGATTTCTCCGCAATTTTTTTTTCTATTCAAATATCTTATAAAACATTTTTTTTTAAATTTAAATAGCAAATGATTTAAACAAAGTTAACGGTAACTATCTTTATAGTAATTGCGAACTCAAAA
The DNA here is from genome assembly GCA_022606485.1 of Agraylea sexmaculata. Classification (NCBI taxonomy): domain Eukaryota; kingdom Metazoa; phylum Arthropoda; class Insecta; order Trichoptera; family Hydroptilidae; genus Agraylea; species Agraylea sexmaculata. Next base: position 4,582 of record JAGTTH010002087.1, read on the forward strand.
TGGAAAGGGTAAGGATAAATATAAATTATTAAGACACGGTAATAGAATATTGGCAACATTATAAACTATTTTTTATTAATGAATTCAAGTCTTATTATAAAAAAATAAATGTCATAATAAGCACTGTTTTTTTTTATTTAAAAAAAATCAAAAATGATTGATAAAAAACATGATTGTGTTAATAATATATTGCTTAAATTGTTTTTCAAACAACCATAATTTAATTAACACATTGTAAATGGATTACAAAAATTGATAATTAAATATTTATACAAATAAATACAATTTATGTAATGATTTTTTTTTCTGACAATCCTACAATTTTTACTGAATCAAATTACCGCATTTGTTATCCTTTACACCAAAACTACGTTAAGTTGTAGAATTGAATTATTTATAAACCTCGGCCAAGAGGGTGAAAAAAAAGATTTTCAACTGCTTACAATTTTAAAGCACTGCATGGGTACATTTTTATTATTTTCGGGTATTAACAGAACAATCTTATAATATAATTATATTAATATTTATGAAATTTGCAGTCAACCTTACAGTTTGTCCCATGAATATAATAATTGATGTATGATAAGTGTAGATATATACCAGATTGAATATGTGACTCAGTTCTATAAAGACTTAAGAGCACACAGATTGTTTTTGCACTTACGATATTATACGCTGGAGCAGGCGATTTAATTGTCTTGAAAGCCGCAAAAGTAGTGTGTTTATAATAATGTTGAATATAGTGGATAGAAGGTTCTCTGTTGTAGTTGTAGTGCTTTGAAGAAGGTGATGATGGAACCGGTTTCAGTGATGTCAGCTGATGGTCGATACTGGCTCTTGGTTACTTCTTATACTACTCCATACCTGACTAACCAGTCCAACAGGAAACAACAACTAACATACATCTATTCTATACTATTATACCGCTCCTTGGCCGAGCTTTGCCTACATTTTGACCCTAATGTTGAAAATTAAAGGTGAGCTTTCGTGTGAAAATGTATGAGAGACAGATCAAGGCATGGTAACAAACAATAAGACGCATGGTTCAAATAATATTATTATTACAATTTCTTTATTAACATAAGATTTTTACATTGATTGATAGAACAATACATCTTTGGAAATAGACTTAGGTGTACAGAGTGTTTACATCTTTTTACCTATAACTAACATGAGAATGTATTATTTAAATTTGACATGAGTAATAGTATTTAATTATAGAAAGAATGGAAAAAAATAAAAACCCATTTACAAATTTGAAGATTAATAAATAATAACAACGATAAAAGCAATATTAACAAAACAGTTACAAAATATAATGCTTAAAACTAAATAACAATTTGTTTGGGTAAAACCAAATTTGAGTTGAGTGGATTATTGAAAATTTTATTTTATTTTTAAAATAATATCAGTTTTGGGTTCAAATAATATGCTCATTGGTCTATTGCAAAAGGGAGATCGAGAATAATATTAATAATATCTTGATCCAGGTTTCCTGTACTCTAAGGTAAATACTGATTATTAAGTAAGTGACCTGTGTAACTAGTAATAGTTAAGATCACCAACAGACAATGAATTAACACGTTGCTGTATCTTAAAAAATATAAATAATAATTTAAAATTTGTTTTTGAATATCCCAATTTGCCATTTCAGAAATTTTTCTGTATAATAATATATAATACAGTGGTACCTCGAGATACGAATTTTATTTGTTCCAGGATCATCGTCGTATGTCAAAAATAAAACCCATACAAATTGCCATTAATCCGTTCATGTCCTAGCAAAAAAATGGTTTTCTTAACGTGCCACGTGTTTTTATATAAAAAAAATGTTTATGTTGATTTTTCAAACTCGGTAATGGATAATAATTTCCAGGTTAAGCGAACATGATAAATGTTTATTGATTATTAATTGTTATACACAATTCTAGTAGTGACCTTCCATAAAAGTAGCGTCATCTATAAAATTATCGCGCATAAAGTCGAATCTCAAATTTCGTCGTATGTCGAGGGTAGAAATTCTCAATTATTATTAAAATCGTATATCAAAAGGCATTCGTATATCGAGGTACCACTGTACTAGAATAAGTTAAATAGATAACTGATGGTTAAATTCGAAAATTTGATTAAATGAATTAGACACAATATTTGTATTATATTCAGATTTCATAGATATTCTAAAAAGCCCCTCGGAGAGTAAAAATATATTTTATAAAATAGATATAAATAAAACCAAATGTGCTACAAAATCTTTCAATTCAAATAAATCACTCAAATTTGGATTTACACGTCTAACGGATGTTAATTTTTTAAGATTGATTGCTTGTTTCTTTTTGTATTTACATATCAATTGTGTTAATTTTAAATATAGTATTTTCAACCAAATTCTCAATCAGTTAATTTTCAGACCCAAATAGAAATTTCGGAAAATTAAAGAATTCCAAAATTCAACATAGTCAACAATTCATTTTTCCCATTTTTTACTAACGTGAAAATCTATAAAAAATAATAGCATTTAATCCAATATTATCCAATCGGTATTAGATTGAAAAATCATTTAATTAAAATCTGATTTTCGTTGAACCGTGACCCGATGTAATAAAGTATTTAAAATACTGTATCCTTCGACCATCGTTTAAAATAAATATATTCTGTTGTTATGAAGGTCTTTTAATATAAAATCCACTGATTAACTGTATGTATTATATAAAAATAATCAATTATGATATTTCGATGGATTATAAACCCAAAAACGTATCTACAAATTGAATGAGTTAATATGCCATATTATGTTTTATTATATAATATTAAATAAATTAATGACTTTATCAGAACTAGTACAAGTGAGTGTGATGAATTGCTTTGACTTATTCGAGCTCTGCAACGATTTCATTTATTATTTGAATATCGAATTATTTTATTTCAATTCTTATATATACCCAAAACATGATATAATGTTTTGGGTAAATATAATACATCTACAGTTATCATACATTCTTTATTATATTTTTATTTCAAAATTTCAAAAATAGTCATTTTATAAATATCATTATGTTAATAATACATTTTACCACATAATAAAAATGTGAAGTGAGCAATTTAAAACCTGTTTTTTGACTCTCTTAACTGAGGTTTTGTTAAATATTATATAATCAACCGTTTTTTCGACCTAAAATTATATAAAGAATTTAAAACACATAGTATTTGTACGATATTACATAATAAAATATATAAGTTAGTGAATATTTATTAGAATAATTATAAATCAAATATTATGTTCATTGGACAAACTATCAAGTTGAATGCAAATATCTTAAATTGTTTTATTTTTTTAATATTATTGTGTTATAAGATATCCGAGTTTTCACATAACATATTCATAAATAAGCTTCTGATTCTAAACTTTGGTTACAATTATGTAAGATTATTTAGAAAAAACTGAAACAACTCGAATATGATTTTTTGTGTTTATCACCCATCGATTTCATCTACAATAACTATTCATTAGTTTTGAAAACGACCTATCCATATATAGTGCGACAGGCTCTTCAAGTCGTAAACAAGGCTCGATATTTTTCTCATTTAAAATAGAAACAGCTTGTTGTTTTGGTCGATTTATAGATATTTTTTCCATTGTTTGTTGTCGCCGATAATAAATCCAGTGAGGCAACAAATGGGTTCCAAAGGCTCGATTGTTGTACGTGATTTATATTAGTCGGTTCGCATAATAATACCTCCAAACAATCGTATAATGAGAACGTCACTTAAGTATGAGGATTTAAGACTTCAACATGATTAATTCTCTTAGTAACAAGATTAATTGCGTGGATCAAATACATCCGTATCCAGATAAATCAGCGCTTATACAGATCCTTTTAAAATAATAAAATTCAGTACATATACTTTTCATCAATACACATGCTCTCAAATCCAATTTGTGTCCAAAGAAGAAGTACCTAAGTTTTTTTCTGCTTTTACTCGATTTGATTCGAACTGGCTTTGGAATCTTTTGATTTCGAGCTTCTCAATTATTTCTAATAATGTTTTGATTTATTAATAAATATTTGTTAGTTACCTACGTTTGTAGAACAAATGTCAATATTCAAACATGCCCAGAGGCCACATTACTAATATCGATTAATTTTTGTTTTTTTTTTTAATTTATCAATAATTTAAATTTGAAATCATCATCTGACTAAATCCTATAATTAGTTACACCGCAAGACTATACTTCAACAATCACAGACGTTTACGGTATGTTAGTTTTTCTCTAACTGTCTGTAATATTTGACAAATATAACAAGGAAATAAGAAATGTTCTTAATTTTACTCGTATTACGATTTATTTATTTAATTTGAATTTTACATAGTTTGAACAATATTGAATATACATATATATTTTTTTACCCATAACTAACATGAGAATTTTAACAATATTTTTATTTGATATGAGAGGTACCTGATATTAAATAATAAAAAGTATGGGATAATAATAATTTTACTAAAAAAGATAATGTTGGTATTTTCCAAATATTGTCAATTATTATATTTAAAAAAATTGGTATTCTCAAAAGAAGATCGTTATTTTTTTATTAAATTAATCTACGTTTTTATGCAAAACAATGGACATTTTAAATATAATAAATTATTTAGAATAATAGTGGGTAGTAATTTAATTTAAAAAAAAAATCTTCAATTTAACAAATACATTTAAAAAATATATTAAGGTGAAATTCGTTAAATAAAAGCTGTTTTTTTTACCCACGCCATGATTTAACGAAGACTTCTTGTTTCTAAAACCCGTTCTCTAAAGATCGATATGCTTCTAGATCAGTGCTTTTCAATTTCTCTTCATTCTAACATTAACAATATTATATAAATGAGCATTTTTTTGTATGACTAGATGAAATACATTGTAGTACTGTAAATAAATGAAAACACACTTTGAAGATGAGTGTTGTGAGTTTTTATAGTTGGTAGTGAAATATATCGAAAGCCATGACAGTAGAAATGTTATTTCCTGTACTGGAATCATCTTTTTGGACATGGCCGTTATTAGAAGAGTCGAATAGAGGAAAACATAACTTTATCTGTCTCCACTCTCATATACATTTTTATTGACTTTTTACAACGCGTAGTTATCGTTGATCTTCCTGCCGTATAACTGACAGTTAACATTATATAATTATTCTAATAAATCTCCAATCATTTATAAATTTTATTACGTAATATCTTATGAATACCACATGCTTTCAATTATTTAAATCATTCTGCTCAAAAGTATGATTGCTTATAGAATATTTAACAAAACCTTAGTTAAGAGGGTGACAAAACATGTTTTAAATTACACACAATTCTAGAGGACTTATATTTTTATTATGTGGTAAAATATATTATACTATTTGAGTTTTTAGATATTGACAGAACAATCTTATAACATATTAATATTAATAAAATAAAAATCCTACATTTGAAATTTGCATACAGCTTTATAGTTTGTCCTATGAATATAATAATTGAAGTTTGGTAACTGAAAATTTCATATATTGTCTGTGTAAATATTAGGGAGTTGAATTAAAATTATACAGTATTTTAAAATAAATCGTTGCAGAGCTCGAATATGTCAAAGTACTGCACCACATTCACTTGGAATAGGTCTGCTCAAAATATATTTCTTGATCCATTTTTTTTCATATTAAATATACAAATCGTAAATAGATATATATCATTTAATGTATTGTTTAAATATCAGAAAGTTGAAATATAATAATGCAATAATAAAGGAAATCGTTGCAGAGCTCGAATAATTGAAAGCGCTTTTTTATACCCAATTGGATTTCTAGGTCTGTAAAAATATCTAAATGTATAATAAAAAATAATCTATATTAAAATTTATTGTTGGTGTGCTTTTAAGGGTATGCCAATATTTTTTTATATATATAATTATCTACTATTATTTTTTTATTGATCAAGACGCTTCTATTTTTTAATTAATTTTATTTAAAACGGGTACAAGTTAATGAAAAATACATATCGTAAAATACATATATAAAAAAATATATCGTAGAACAATTAATAAAATAAGGAATACTCATTTGATTTCGATTTGATTGATTTGATTCGAAGAATTTGTATTGTTGTCGATGTTGTTTTTTGTAATTATAATAATCTCTTCTTTAAGTCTGACTGTATATTAAATATTAATACGTCACATCAAACAAAATTACTTAAGAACAAAATTTTTGTGAGTAATATTTATAGAAAATGGGAAAAATATCGTAAATGTCCGTTTCGAAAACACCGTATATTTTTTACGACGCGACCGCAACATATAAACTCATAAATGAATCTCTTTAATCTTATAATAAAATAAATATAATATTAATTGTGGAAAGGGACTGACTTTTATCTAATTCCGTATGCATATTATTTATTTAATCGATTTTCATTCGGAAATTGCTTTCTCGATAGCCGCGTTACAGTTTTCCATTTACAACTTTCTAACGACATGCTTGTATTGAATTTTCTGATAATATTTTCAGTCTCAATGAGCGAAGATAAATAGAAGTAAGTCCACGTGTCGAATAAGATGTGCTACACGTGTGTTGACCTCTATGCTTCTATTATTCTCGTGTGTAGGCGTATTTAATATTGAATATATTCAAATATATATGTCAGGCCAAGGATCCTCACAAATTATTGACCATAAGACGAAGGGTCAGTTTCCGAAAGGAAATCCTATCCTTTGAAACGGTTAAATATTTACACAAATGCGTTGAGTGTTTATCAATAAGTTTGCCTTGACACGGTTGCATTTATTAATTAAATAGTTGTATGTATTTAAAAAATATATGCATATTAGAAAAATAATTTAAAAGATCAAGAATAATATCATAAATAAAGGTTAACTCTAATTCCTGAATTTTAAGATTAAAATACTGAAATTATTAAATAAACAGTATTCATTCAAATAAAGGCCCGTATTAAAAAAATAGTGCGTCAGTTAGTCGTGCTAGATGGTGTGTGTACTAATAGACTAGAGCTTGGTAGCATTGGTGTACACGCAT
>JAGTTH010002088.1:0-41489 GCA_022606485.1 Agraylea sexmaculata
AATATTAATAATAAAATTATATTGAAAAACACACACTTCACGTATAACAACTAATGAAAAAACCCTTTAAAATAAATTTATATATCAATATAACGATGTATTTATTCACCTGAAAAATTTCATTCTTGTGACAAGTGCTGTTTTTCTGCCAGGGTCTTCAATTAATTTGCTAGCTTATAAACTAGTATAAGTATATTAATTAAATGAATGACCAGATTTCCTTCATTCTTTAAGCATTATATATATACAGGCTGGATTTGAAATAACTGAAAATATTTTTGCAAGAATAATTGAAAAAAAAATTATTCGTTAAAAATTTAAAAATAATTAATAATATTAATAGTGCTTTTGGAATCAAATTTCGCTCACCATTTTGAAATTCAGCTGTTTCTGTGAAGTACTCATTAGGGTATGTTACGTGTGTATTATTACGTTATTAATATTTTTTTTAATAAATAAACAAAATATTTAATATTTTTTCCCTTTTATTCGCGAGACCCTACCACCCCCTAAAATATTCTCAGTTATTTCAAGTCACTAAACAATCGCTTCATTATTAAATAATTATTTTTCGACAGAAAACAGCAATTACAGCCTCCCTGTCAGAGTAATTCGAAACATGAAAAACATCATTTAAATGCTATTGATTGATAATATTTTTCATGTGTTGATTATGGCTCAAAGGAAGTTCAGAAGTATGGCAAAATAATATATTCAAATTGGTTGTGGAGTAACTAACACAGTGACAGATATAAACTTCAGATGTAAATGTTTGTTCAGTTAGTAGGAACAGTCCAAATACACGTCTGATTACAATTAAGCCAATGGACGGATATTGTATGGCTTCATAATTGAATCAACTGACAGACCGTCTTGTTGACGATGCAAAATCCAACAGATTATCAACAAGAAGTTAAACTAAATAAGACACATATTGCTTTTACAAAGGCCCTGTGTGATTCACCATATATGTTTGATGTAGCAGTGGATATTGAAAATGTCCTCTTTATCCGAGAACTCCAATTTCCGATACTCAACGCCGACAATGCTGACCGTTTGTATTTGAAGCCTTTTCACGCAAATAAATATGATAATATTTTTGGATGAATTATTTCGGGCTGATATAAGTATAATATAAATGTAATAGTATGACGGCTGGTGTTTCTGTAGACTAATTGAATTCGGGATCTGGACGCAGGCCAAATGAGTTATTTTGCACTCAATGTCTATCCACTGCACTACCGAGCACACTGACCAACGAATACCTCAATATTCCTTCCAAATTAAATAAATTATTCATTATTACAACAAAAACTGATACATAAATATTACTCACAGATACGTATTATATCAACCCTTAAAGTTCGTTCCGAAAAATACTCACGGAGTGTTTGATTTTAACAACAAAATAGAACGGAGAACATGGCCCTAGTAAAATTAGTGAAAGAAACAATGTAGAATCATTTATTATAATATTTTATTTTACATATAAATACATATATTATTATATCATACTGCAGTACCACTAGAGCATTATGGGGGATCCCAAGTCGCCGTGATGATATTGCAATTTTATTAGAGTCTGAGTACATTCGACTATTAACTTGTAGTCATCTTCAGACTGAATTTTAAATTGTTTATAGTGTTGACTTCTTGGTGGAACTCCACAATTTAAAGAAATATGTTATTTGTAATTTAACATATTTCTTTAAAATATCAAATATTACAAAAATAGGTTTGGATGGTGTTTTCTAGCTACTTCAGATATAATAACAACCGCCCCTTATTGACTCTGCTTGGTCCACCATCTTGATTTTTATTTTACATATAAATTAGAACAATGATAGTCGTGATGATAGTGCATTAAAAAAAGATTGAACAAGTCATTATCTGTCCCCCTGACAGACCACTTATTCAAAAAACAAGATTATATTATATTTATTAAAAATAATTCATTAAAACTATTAAATAAAATTAAATAATTCAAATTAAAAAATAATGAATAAACACAAATTATTCAACACGGACTTTGGTTGCATAAATCAAACTGTCCATATGACTCAATTTGAAAACTGTAAATAATAAACATTGCAGGGTATTAAAAATATATTATTATAAATTTAATTTGTATCGGCAGACAGACTATTTTATCGTACATTTAATAGTAATCCGAAGTACGTACCATCTTCTCACATACATATATTTTGGGGGATGTTAGGGTATCGCAAAAATAAGTGAAAAAAATGTAATTAATTAAAAATAATTAAAAAATATGAATAGTCCTTTTGGAATCGAGTTTGGGCCGCTGTTTCTGTAAAGTACTCAGTAGTGACTGTCATGTGTGTGTTGTGTCTGTAATTCGTTTTATATTAACAATATTTTTTTTTTTTTTAATCGCTTGTATTTGCGATGCCCTACCATCGCCTGAAATGTTTTTTTTTATAGTATGTATTTTTAATTTTCATTTTACACATTTACATTTTATATAATTTTATTATAAAAATAATGGTTTTATCGGGATACGCGTGAAAACTTTACAATTTATGGGTACTAATTACACAAATTTATCGTTCCATACCATTTATCGTCAAATAGAAGTAATAAGCACTTTATAACATTTAAAAATATTTCCAATATTATTAATTTATTTGTTTATATATAAAGTCTGAAGGGCTTTTACAAATTTTGATTTTTAGACGTGTTAAATTGCAATTATAATTATGATTGCAATACCCGGTGGTTTAAGTACACGTATAGTTTGTAATTGGATTTGATGGATAGTGTGATTATATTGTAATTGTACATTGGAAATGTATTTCAACCTCACAACCAACAACTTATAATATATTAATTATATACGAATAGCAGTTTAACCGTCTTTTAAATATTTTTGTACTCGACTATCTGTCTTTGTACATACATATTATATTATGCATTTAAAAACCCCAAACGACAAACACTCAAATAAATTCGTTAATTGAATAAATCGTGCACTTGGATTGTGAAAAACCTCATGCGATGCGCCAATCTAAAAGTAATTTTTTTTTTTTAAAATAAAGTATTACAACCAACAAATCTAGCTACTTTAAAGCAATTACTAGCCAGAGCCAAATCCTTTTCTAGCGTTAATCCCAAAAACAAAATATAGGAGTGGAAAAACAGGTAGGACTGCAAATATATACTCAAATTAAATATATTTAAAAACATAACTACTCACATAAACTTTGACGGTTAAAAAATATATAAAGAAATAATATGAATAAATGAAATATCGATGGGATTTTATTAGGTTTTTTATTTTATTTTTTCGAATTAATGCTATAAGTTAAGTAAGCATTGTGTTAAGTTTATTGTAATAAATTAAATAATGATTTGTATGAAATTCGTTCTGTTTGTAAATTAAATGTCACACTCAGACCTAGTCCAAGTGGGTGTAATGAAGTGCTTAGTCGTATTCGAGCTCTGAAACTATTTGTAATATTGCTTTATTATTTGTACTTTATTTCAACTCTCTGATAATTACAAAAAAACATTATATGATATACATCTACACATATCATACATCAATTATTATATTCATGTGACAAACTATTAAGTTGAATACAAATTTCAATAAAAGTATTTTTATTGTTCTGGTAATATCCGAAAATTCAAAGAGAATAATAGATTTTATGATAAAATCGCAGTGGTCTACAATTGTGAGTAATTTAAATCTGTTTTTTACCCCCTTGGCCAAGGTTTTGATATAATTAAGGTGACGAACAGATAAAAATGCTTTTTATATAATGGATAGAATGGCTGAACAAAGCATCTTTTGAATTAATGTATTTTGAAATATAAAGGTGAATTAGAGAGCAATTTATACTCTTTTCTAATGAATAATAAATTATAGTGTTTGTAAAATGAAGACTTCACTAATTCAGGGGGTACGAACATACTTTCTATAAAAGCATTCCCATTGAATGTCGCATTAATAAACATATTTTTATACATATTACAGTGGGGATTTGAAAGTAATGTAAATGTGGTCTTTTGAAACCGTAATCGGTGGTCTGGAGTGACTTATGTCTTCCAGTTGATCCCTAATGAGGAAATGCACACTCACTATCGGAGTTTTTGGTACAAAGCTCAGCACAGAAACTCCATCTAACATTGTGACTTATTTTTTAGACCCGCAGAATTCGTCCCTTGCTTCTAAATTGCGTCGATAAACTTAATACACACGCGACGCACACTGAAGACGCAAAGTTTCAATTAAAAAAATCATAATTTGCATACTCATTGTGGCAGTTTTAGGACATTATTAATCAAAGGTCTTTCAAAGACTTAATATTATTTAACTATGGAATTGATTCATACCTCATTCATAAGCGATGTGTTATTAATTTAAAACATATTTTAAATGTCTGCATAATATTCTATTATAGTGGTACCTCGAGATACGAATTTAATTCATTCCGGGATCATCGTCGTATGTCAAAACAATCGTATCTCAAAGCAATTTTTCCCATACAATTCCATACAAACTGCCATCCGTTCCAGTCCCTCAAAAAGTCCTAGCAAAAAAATGGTTTTCTAAATGTACCACGTGTTTTTGAAATAAAAAAAAAATGTTTATGTACATTTTTAAAAATCGGCAATGGATAATTGGGAGGTGGAGGTTAAAATAAATAAACTAGTAACATATTTATTGAGACATAATAAATATTAATTGATTTTTATATATACACAATTCTGGCTCGAAATTCTAGTAGTGACCTTCCATAAAAATTAGCGATCATCTATAAAATTATCGCGCATAAAAATTCGTATCTCAAATTTTCGTCGTATGTCGAGGTACCACTGTATTTCTTTAATTACTCATTTTTCCTTATGTTTACATACTAAACAACTTAATGTCGATTTTCAGTCTTTATAATTAGTTTTATTAGTGTAAGTAGGTAGGTTTAAAGTTTGTTCTATAAACATAAAAAATACATGTAGTTAGGTTTTACTAATAAATCGATTACACAAATATAATTCTATAACTCTTGAGTTGCGTAGCTCATTGTATGAAGAAATCGATTTCGGTATTTTAAACATTTTAATTATTTATGGGAAATACATACTATTTTTTTTATTTTAAGATTTGTAAATATTAAATGATTCAGTAAATAGATTGATGGATTTTGAAGTTAACATTTTACATATAGGGCTTAATATTTTACAATAAATATTTTAAATTTTTATTGTTTGTTTGTTGTTTTTATTGAAAAAATGTCAAATTTTAGAGAGGCATAGAGACGAACTTAAATACCTCAAGCTGTCGTTAGTATATTTATAATTCATAACAAAATATGATATTATAGTCTTGCGGTTTGACCAATCGTGGCCATTAGTGAGTAATCTATCCTCTAGACATGTGTAAAGTTTACCATTTGCTCTATAAACATAAAAAAAACAAGAATAGTCATTCTTTGGTTCATATGGACGCATAAATATCTAGAATTATAAAGCAGAAACAAACCTAATCAAAATATGAAACACGCATTATATAATTAGTCTTAAATTGTGTAGTATTTAATAAATGATAATTTAAATGTTCAGTTTGCGTTTTCTCAAAGTAGAATTCCTTTTAAAAGTATATCTGATGTTGTCACCCTCTCATAGATTACTCTCACATTGTTCCTTCTTATCGACAGTCATTTTTAACTGCCTCTATAATATTATTAAAATCCCCACACAGAGTATATTTAAAAAATAACTTTCAAGGCACAACTTTAGGTCATTAATTAGGATCAGAGGTCGGCAACATATTGTGGCAAGTGGCTGTTTTCGAGTAATCCGTCAATCATTTTCCCACATTCTGAAACTGTTTATCATCACAATGTTTTTTTTTTCATCCATCAAAACCAGATTGTTTAGTTTTAGCTCCATTATTAAATAAGAGGATCTAATAAATGAAGCTGCATAAAAATGAAGAATTTATTTATAAAAAATACATAAACAATAATTACATTCTTATCAACAAAAATGTTTATTTCTGTTGATTTATATATCGCCATCTACAGATATAAATATATAACTTTGATATTGTTACACATACATTTTAAGAGATGGCGAAATGTTGTCTTTAAAATAATTAGTCTATATGTTATTTTATAATATTGTTTGTAGAGCAAATGTCACTAGCTAGATTAACTAACTTACCACAAACTACCGTTATTGATAATACCACTGCACTCTACCAACATCAGGAACAAATAGTGTCTTAAAATATAACTTCTTTGAATTAATAATAGTGTATTTTAGTTGAGTATAGCAGGTAAGGGAAAAATGTAAATGAAAAATCGTTAGTGGGTTGTATTTAGTTTATTAGCAATAAATTTTTGATACACAATTTTTTTACCACGCAAAGAATTTTTTATTCAAGCTCAGACATTTATAATATTGTGTATATTTATTATGGCGTACAAATAACTTCCTATGAATACTTTATATTTTTAGTATAGCTATATAGATATGAAGAAAAAAAATTATACATCATCGTTAAAGAGGAAATCCATTGATATGATATAAGTAAAAATTATATTGAAAAATTACATCGATGACCAAAATTGTTTTTCATACACCAAATGCTGGTAGGAAATAAAAAAAATAAATGAGATTAACTTAAACAACGGAGAGAAAAAAATCAAACACCAGTTTTATAATGTGTATAAATATAAAAGTTATATATGACATTCTATAGCTACATACACTTATTATAGGGAGATGTATTAGAAAAAACATTCATGATGTGGTATATTTATATCAATTATTACCTTTGAACCATTCCGAAATTTAGATTTCAATAAAATATTACATTGAGATAACGTAAATGAGAAGCGACATTTTTCCATTCCAGAAAAATATTACAAATGTCTACTAGTCGTCAGGTAATGACGATCGGATCAAACGTTAGTCCTTCACGTAGCGGTGAATGGTTCAAAAGCTAAGTTTTCAATATAATATGCACAGACCGCTGGCCGAGAAAAGATGACAGCCGGTCTCCTACAAATGGTTATTTCCTAAATATCCTTAAACACTAATTGAGATTCTAAACCGTTCCATTTATATAACTTCCGTGTTGATTTTCTTTCAAAGTTCACATTTACACAAGCAAATACGTGCCCCGATTTAATTACAAATTAAATTCAATTATCTATGTTTTATGATTATAAAATATAAATAATTGATTGTGATGTTGTAGGGATTTAGTGTACAATTTATTTTTTACTGTGTGTGAGATGACAATGTGAATATATGCAAAGAGACATATCTATGCGTTTTAGGTGTTTTGGTTTTGAACGGTTCGAACAACTTTATATATTTATATATCATACAACACTGTGTACAATCAGCACAAAGGATGCTGATTGTAACTCCTCGAAGAAGCTGATGTCGGATAGACCTTTCATTGATCTATGCACAAACAGAATCATCGAGGGTGTTGGACGATGATGAGAGGCGGAGTCGGGATCTCGCCACTCCGTTAAGATGTGGACAAGAACTTTATACAACCCAGACTCTCAGCCTCTCATATTTACTTTCAAAAATTTAATGGCAGTGTGATTAGCGATGATTGTAGGCGCGCTCTGTTTCACAGGCTTGTGTCGCCTTTTTTTACCTAACTATTCCTTTATTTTGCCCAAAAACAACAAAAAGCCATAGTACAAAATATACAAATATTATATAAAAATGAAACGTAAATTTTTTTATAAATGCTTTCCGACCGACGACGCGAAAAAAAATTCTCTCACAACATATTCACATAATTACAAATTAAAACATTTTGTGCATTTAGTAGATCATCGTATTAAATTAAACATACAGAGTGCCACTCGATAAGGACACATTCAATTACGAGGAGCTCAAGCATAAACATATTCATAAAGAGGGGCATCTTCCGATGGGCTGGAAATATAGACACTATAATATTTAATAATTACATCAATACAAGTGCATTTCATCTAGTTAATTTTCAAAACCTGATAAGACTAATAATTCACTTACAAATATTTTAGTGTCATATTATATTTATATAAATCTCTTTTACACCTCTACGCTCTTTTTGGTACAATAATATACTCGGGATCTCCTATATGTCTTCAATATCTACATGGCTACATGTGTCTGAATGCACATTGATGCAAGGTGAAAAAAAATACATTAACTCAATATTGAAATGGTGTCTCGTTGAATGATTTAATTTATAAATTACTGACAGATGTTTTGACTTTTTATGTTGTGTGGATATAGTGTATGTATGTGTGTGTAGTGTGTGTGTAAAATTTCAATACAAATTTATATTAATATAAAAGTTTTCTTGTAAAAATGCCTCCAAAGTAAAAAAATACAAAATTCTATCGATAACATTGGGTTTCGTCTTACAGTTAAAATTGAGTAAAAAGTGAATAATCACTTAGCATTACGGTGTCTAAATATTTTTTTTATTTTCATTCATCATTTGGCATATTTATCGATTTACCTCTCGTCAATTTCATTTTCTAATTTCTAAAACGTACACCGACCAAAAACAAGGGTGTTGAAACGTCCATTGTCTCACAGACCAAGAAATTTTGATTGGTTTATTCTAAGCTGTCAAATAATTATAAGATAAAAAAAAAAAGATTCGAAGAAGTTTTACAAAAACTCAACATTTGTTAATAATATATATAAATCTTGTGTTAAAACAGTGGATTATACATCCTACTTAGCATCTTTTTCATTTTCTTTCTCCTTGTTTTCTTCAGTTTGCTTTTCGATCTCCTTTTCCTTCTCTTCAGCCTAAATAAAAAAAATGATATTTTTGAGTATAACATATTATGTTAGTAATATTAATTTTACAAACCTTTTCTTTCTCTAAGTCAGTTTCAATTGTTGGTGGAGGTTTCTCAGCTGGGCCGGTGCCCTCTTTGCCTTCCTTCACATCTTTGACTGGCTTCGGTAGGTGGGAATTGAGATCCAAGCTGGTGCAAATATCATCCCAATCGGCGAAGCACCTCTCCTTCATACGGGAAACATGGCCGACAAGATTGGGACACTCGGTAGTCATGTAGTCCCTCAGAGAGTAAGAAATTTCCTTATCGATGAAATGGATTTGGGCGA
The DNA here is from genome assembly GCA_022606485.1 of Agraylea sexmaculata. Lineage (NCBI taxonomy): Eukaryota > Metazoa > Arthropoda > Insecta > Trichoptera > Hydroptilidae > Agraylea > Agraylea sexmaculata. The sequence goes on from JAGTTH010002088.1 coordinate 9,130, forward strand.
GATTGGCAAAAGCCACAACATCCAACTAAAGAATAAAACAGAAGTTGATGATACTCTTCAATATGATAAACCATTTTCTATGTCACTGAATAACTTACGTTGGTTGGTTCGTCACCAAAGAAGAAAGGCTTATCGGCCAAAATATCAGAGAGCACACGCAGATCATTGTTACCGAATTCAGCAATTTCATCAGGTTTGTGAACACCGATGCCTTGAGCCTTAACCTTCTTAGATGCCTATAAGCATAAATAAATTAAATAGTACAAAAATCTTCAATATTAAACAAAAAAAATTATACCTTGCGTCCATAAACTAATTTGAAGAAGAAGTTAAGAATGCCATTGGGAACGCGTGTTCCGAGAGCATGTTGAAGATTGACTTTGTATCCCTTGATGACGCTATCGGGATACTTAGATCTCCACCAAAAGACGATCCATGTCAGATGATTTTCAATCATTGAAATAGTTGCATGGGCAACATTTTTCTGCTCTGGTGTCAAACCTAAATAAGTGTTTAACATGATCATTAAAATATGCTCCCTCATTTTGGGTTATTCAGATATTTTTTCAGTCTTAACAATTACCTGCATCAAGATCTTTATTAAATTTCTGGGACAGTTCCTTGATGATGATGGCACTATCAGCGATTTCCTCTCCGTTCAATTCAACAAATGGCAATTGACCTTTGCGAGATCTGAACTTCATCTTATGATCGACATTCTGTCGAGAGACAAAATCCGACAATTAGTTACCATACTGACACTCAAATTAAGTACAAACAATGAATGTTTCATGAAAAAACAGTTGATTGCTGGAAAAAAAAATCATATTAGTATGGGTAAATATTCATATAAACTTTACAAAATACATCAAAGAGGAAATCATTTCACTCAACGTAACAATATTCAGTTATAGGAGTTGTTAATTGCTACTTCTATGTTAAGAGCACTTACAATCTACCAGCGCAGCGAGACAAAACATTAAGGGTAGATTTACCTCGTACCCTTTAGGCAGATTTGAAAATAATTAACACAAGTTATGTTTGCACTGTGAGTGCGATATTTGGGTGTTCAATAGCCCTCATAAATGGAATGATTAAAATGTACATATTAAATCTCATCGAAACATTTTGTATTCTCACGCTCAATACACTCCGTTAAAATTATCATTATAGAAAAACTACAATTCTCTTGATTCGCCTACAATGTAAATTTATATAGTTATTTTTTAAGATATTGTCAATATATTTTATTTGATTTTATGTCATTTATCCGAAAAATTATTTCACAACAAATAAAAAAAAATGTTAATGGAAGTTGAGTTGTATTTATAAAAAAAAAAATATATCAAAATAAAATTATGGGATAGTCTGAAGAATTAAGACGTTTTTGTATTTGGACTAAAGAAACTTTATGATTGGATTTTAAAGAGCTTGATTTAATTTTTAATACCGTGACACCTTCCCTATTGGCAGGAGTCCCTTTATAAGGGGTTGGCCAGGCCACCTTGGCCTTTACGGGAGAATATAGTAGAGATGGTTTCCCAGGCCACCACACAGCAATGAGCACTTAAGATCTACCAAGTGACTCGAACCCGGGAGTCTTCACTCACGAATCCGTTACATTAACTACTGGGCCACAAGGCGGCTGAAGAGCTTTTGTTATGTTGCTTTATTCTAAAATACAATATTAAATTGTCATTCAAATTATTTTTTTTGTTTTGTGATTTAAAATAAATATCGTCGATGATGTTGGGTTGATGGTAAAATAAATATTGATGTGTCATTATATTTCCAATAGATGTTAGCAAATAGTGAAATAGTGTTTCGTTGTCCATTGTGAAGTGGATAATAGGAGTGGGGCTCGGCCGTATCGGCAGGGGGTGGCGGGCACCCATCCAGCACCCCCCTGTTTGCCCGGAGCAGGGGGTTGTCTGATGCGGTGGCTGTACCCGTCCTGTTACCATAGCAACCCGGTCTATTGATCGGTGGAGCCAGGCGAGGTCTATGCCCTTACTTGGCAAGCCCAGGACGCCGCCGAACCACGTGCTGTATTACAATTCCACACCACATCTACAGCGATACTATTTTAGCAATACTACAATTACCTTTCACATCACTAGCATTCATCCCCAAATTGGCCTACTCGGGGAAGACTCATTAAAAGTTGCAATCTCGACCCACTATGACAACGAGTCAAACACAAATCAATCTTCTATTACAATTTTATACAACGAATACGCGTCAAGGTCATAAACAAAACATATTTTTTTATTCAAATAATAAAAAAATAATTAAAATTGTATTAAATTATTTTACAGCGCCGAATCGAAATGACGCTTTTCCAGACGTCTGACGGGGGCGTGGCATTTTATACTCGCATACATACAATACAACTCATTAAACAATATATTTTCATCATGAATCGAAAAACCGTGAATATAATTATCTATTTAACTGTGAGATGGCGTGCATTGGAGCAATTATGTGCGGAAATTTAATAGGATTAATCGAAAGTTAATTAAGTTAATTCGGCACAGGCGATAATTAATTCCATAGACACGTCAACTAATAAAGTCAGATGGTAAAATGTGTTTCCATTACTTAATTAATTGCGAATTTTATATGGGTTAGTTCGGTAATTAAAGTTGACGCAATGATTATATTTATGAAAATGACACGCGTAATAACTTGGACGCAGTTGAATGCATTGGAAATGCTGTACTGAATCGCTTTCCCCTGGCAATATCGATGTCAAGCCACATTGTATATTAATTTCTTTGATGTTATTTGTTTGAAGAAAGCGAGCTGAATGGTTTCCACGAACCGGGACTCTAACCTGAAACACCGGACAAGCAGCCCCTGAATCGGCAACTGTTCAATCCTCAAAGAGATATACGATTTGAGATCGGAATGCGTGACGGACGGGAAAGAAACTTGCGTTCGCACAGAGTTTAAGTGCCTCCGTTGCAAGATTGTTGTCTCATCTCATAATAATGGAGAAATGGCCGTTTGAAGATTTTCAAGGAGACCATAAAGAAATCCATTCCGCTAATGAAAAGTGCAGTGGAGACAGACGCCCACACAATACGACGACATAAAACGGACAGTTAAGTTTTCAGTTAAGTATCGGCGTCAACGGTCATAAACTGCTTCAAAATATTGCAACATTTGAAATCATAGAGCAAGGGAAATTTTATTGATTTACAGTGCACTTAAAGAAGCCCTCAAGTACATATTGAAATCTGATGGAGGGAAAGCCGATATGATGGGAAATCTGACCCGCCCCAAATTCCGAACCGCAAGCGACCAAGTGTCGCACCACAACGACATCGTGAGATCCCGACTATTACCTGGACACAAATTTCAATTTAACCAAAAGCTTATGAAACTATTAGTGTCCTATATTAATTGCCAAAGTCGTTTTGAAAGTCCCAATATGATAAATTGAAAAAAATAATTAACCCATAGAATTATCAATAAAAGAAAACAGAACACGATACTTTATTTGATACGGATTTGATTGCAAGATTCTGAAGAGGACATTTATTATTAAAGCTCTCTATAAAAAATAAAATTCAAAATAAGATTGTGGAATATCCAGGGTAGACTTAAACTATCTGAGAATATTTTAAGGGGTGGTAGGGTATCGAAATAATAATTGAAATAAAATATTAAATATAAAAAAGATATATTAATTAAAAAATAATTAATTATTTTAATAGTGGTTTTGGAATCGAGTATGGGCCACCATCTTGGAATCAACTGATTCTTAGTCTGATATACGTCATTAATATTATTAATTATTTTTTATCGATTATTCTTACGATACCCTACCACCCTTTAAAATATTATCACTTAGTTTATGTCTACCCTGTATATACGCTTCAAATACTACATTTATTCCAATCTCCATTTTAAGAAAAAAATCTTTATAGATGGCACAGTGTAATATTATCTGGTATGAGAATGTTTGGCGTATCTAATGAGATATATCGAATGGATTTTTTAGGAAAATTGTATTTATCGCTGAACTATATTTCTTCTGATTATTGTCAAATCCCTATAACTTTGTTTGGGAAGTGTTGATCGGTCCACTTTCAGCCAAATATAAATGAATCGTTACGCTTGAAGGCGCTGCGCTCTCTCACACGCCGGCTAAACAATTATACCAAATGACCGTATCTATTCAGACTTCTATAATAAAAGTAGCTCACCAATAATACAAACAATTGCTTTTCATGTTATATTTGTCAAATTACACTTCGACGAAGCCGCACAAACAAGCCGCTACTGGGTAATAACACTAATAACAGAGGTCGGGTGAGCAATATTATGAGTAAAGGAAGAATTATGGCTTCCAATTTTAAGCAGTAAAACGACATTGTGTAGCTTATAATAAATCATGTGCTGAAAGCGCCCATATCTAATATACAATGTCTCATAATAGTTTCTTTGAAGTAGCGATACATTCTTAGGAAAACGGAAGCTGACAAATGGAATAAACATCAGCAAGACTCGTAAATCGAAACGATCGATTTCCATTCTAGATGCAACATTGTTGGTCTAGTCACAAATTCAACCGGTGACTTATAAATAGTATTTCCACAGCAATCATGTTTTGTGAAATCACTCATTGGTTTCAATGTGAACGGTGCTTTCAAAATAACTCATAATTTCTCACTAACTCATAATAGAAAAGCTAGTTCGGTTCCCACAAAATCTCATATTGCAAACGATTACACTACCAACTCCTGTTTAAGAACAAAGACTCACTTCGAAATATGCATTAACCGGATATATTATACGGGATATTGATAAGCAAAACTTATCATGCAATTACAGTTTGTTCAAATATGTCATAAAATAAATTATAATAAAGGGGTTTATCAAGTGACAAAATTAACCGAGCCTAACAAATCTTACCCGCATGGAATTTAACGCCAGCATCGTCTTAATTGGTAATCATCCGTACGTAGAGAGAGAATCAAATATTATTAAAAAAAAAGAATCCTGTATATTAATAAATCGACGTATTAGAAAGCGGGTGTGTGTATTTTTCTCTTCGAATTAAATTATTTCACTTATTGTGTCGGTACAAGAAGGCAATTACATGTTTTCCGTTGCTCTACATTCTTGCATCTCGAGTGGAATTTTCGCTTAATACGATGGAAATTGGCGAATTGGCGATAGAATTGGCACGCCGGCGTAAAGAAAGCGAAATAACACAATTCGATTATGAAATTCCCACTGATATTTTATACAGTTATCTGTAACACATTATAATTTCGGACGCAGGAAACGGAATACACGGTGAAAGTGTGTCTTTAATATTTCATCAAACTAATCGTAATGCAAGGAACAGTGTTGTCTCGATACCATATCGGAGACAGCAAATAAATGCATTCCTTAACAGGTGAAGTCGAGTTTGGACGCTTTATTTATATGACGCATTTCCGTCGATGCCTTATTATAATTACGTGTAAACACTGCCCCACATTGTGTTCATCGTCAAATATATAAACTAATGACATTTTTTTCTACTCCTACCGAATGTCCGAAGACCGTTGTGATATTTATATGTGGGGTTGAAAGCGTGTCCCTGTATGAAACCGGAGAGTGAATACATTATATGAAGGGAGGGTAACTCGATGAATCACTGACGCAAAGGGTGACACACCAACCGTTGGCGAACACACGACACTCTTCTATGAGCAACCTTTAAATTAATCAATATCTCTTAAAAACTCCAGCCGAATAAATATTACACGACCACAAACACGATAAAAAAACCAATAATCAAAAATTATTGAATATAATAATATTAAAACAAATATTGATATTCTGGGGGGTTAGACAGGCAATAGACGGGGAGTGTTATAACATTGACACCTGGCAGTCAACAAACCTGGCTTCTACACTCGTTAAAATAACGTATTATTCACCCTGTCACATTTACTATTCTTACAATTATTGAACATTTGACACGTCCTATAAAATGGCGGATGAGGTACGTAATCCCGAAATGGCGATCTTCGTGCAACAATGCGATTTGCTATCGCTAATGAAACTGTCATACGTGACCACAATGTAATTAGCAAAGGAGACGATAATGTAAAACCATAAAGTGGAAGAAATATAGGCGCACAGTGTAACACAGGGCCTATTTATAAACTACCTTACAACTTGTACGCACGAAAGCCTCTAATTAATTTCTACGATCACACTTGTTAATCATGATATAAAATCGATCGACACCTCAATTACGTTATTAAAAGGATAAAACAAGCTGGGTGGATCTTTGAAAGATTGGCTGTTCATTAATAATTATATTTGCAACGATGCGAATTCAATTAGCTTCGTAGCGCTAATAAATAAACGGCCGATAAGAGTTTAATAAATGCACACCGTGAAGTTAAATTCTGTAATTGGGCGTAAGAAATTCTCAATTATATTTTCCAAACTCTTACGGAGTGCATATTTAATAACGGCAAGGGGGAATTTTCAAGTACATGTTAAGTTTGTCTGTGTCCAACGTCAATTGCGCTTAATTGTGGCAGGAATGTTAAACGCTTTAGAATGGATCATTCAATTATGAATGTGGGAACAAAAGTAGACTTAAACCACACAACTCACGCCTTTCTTACACGATCAATCATTTTTTTAAACGAGCACAATTCTGCAAATACGTTTCTGAAACGCAATTGATGCTGTTTGTTCAATAGCAATAAACACGTCTCGAAAATTTGAAAAATTGAATAAAAAAAATATTAAGAGGACAAAGAAGTCATATCTTTAATAATATGGGTTCAAGTGGATCACTTGAACTTGTCTGAACTCGTTTCGCGGACACCGACTTTTATGCACCGAACCGGACGTCGAATACTATCCATTCATCCATTGAACGTATAAAATGAACCCTTGTTCGCCACATGAAAGATGCCAATTTAAATATAATCATCGAACAGTGTGACGCATTCATTCCATTGCGACAACAAGACTGAGGAATTTCTCTCAAGGATGATAATCAAATAATGCAAACAATCCCTTGTCACACAAAAAGCCATTGAGAAGATTTTTTTTTCATGACTACGATAACAAAACGACATCCGAAATTTAAAAAAAAACGAATGCGTTTCAAAAAGGAGATAAAACCTAACACAACTGTCCACTTGACCGTTCCACTGCAGTGAGATAAGACAAAATATTTAAATATTATGTCCACCGACAAACACACGATTACACTATCACGAGGAATATTACAACTAGTATTGCACGAAAGGAAAATTAAGGTTACAATGAATGCATTTAAAACATAACAATACTCGAATGACAAAATATCAGAAATTAGCACGTTTTAATGTAGTATTATTAAGGTCGTCTATATTGAAGCTGAAAATATTTTGTATTGATATTCCCCTTGTCGAAATTGTTTAGATGAACCAAAAGCGTTCATCGTTCCAGATGCAGAGCTATAAGCGTATCGAATGTTCTGGCCGTAAACACCAAACAAACTTGTCGGTCCAGATTTCATATAACTGAACTAATCCAGGATATTTCATAGTTGCACCAATCAGTGATATAATTAGTATTTTTGGCTAAGGCTCGGGGTTAAATATTTCCGGCCTCAAACTTAAGGTTGGTTAGAGTCTGGAATGTAAAGAACAAACCAAGTTTAAGGCAAAGTATCGAGTGACCCAAGAGTAACTTAATATCACAAAAGAGATTAATAATTATTTCAAACATCAAATAAATAACTAAATTGTCGTATTTTGCATGATCAAAGGCGACCAATGTTTATGCACGTTTAAGCTTTACCCATCAAATTGAGCATAAAGGCCCAGTGAATAGACTGAAAGCCACTTTAACTTTAATTATCTTGAGGCGGGTTTCTTCAACAGTAGTCATATTTATTTTTACTACTGGTTTTATGATGCATTTTTTTATGGTTTTTCTCGGTATTTCTTCGAACATAATTTTCTCATCGTTATATGCAACTTTTGAAAATAAAGAGTTTAAGAAGTAAACTAAAAATATGCATTGAATCGGGGAGCTTAGCTTTTTTACAAATTGGTGCACTGACATAAAACTCTATTTCTATATTTTAATAATCGAATTATCATCCGCACATATTGATGGTCGAATATCTGACCAGAATAAAGGCATATTTTTTTTAAATAAAAATCCAACCCCGGACTTGCTAGGTTACATTCCGTAAAATTTAAAAATACACACACAAAGTACGTTGTATTTAAATGCCTCCATCAACTCGAAACATAATAGCCACATTTTTGGGTTTAATGACGTCAATTAAAAATTCGTTAAAGAAACACGAACACATTCGTGTGCTGAAACCAGCTCCGATATACCGGTCACAGAATCCAATAATGCACGGTTGTCGTCAAGATTGATATGTTTATAATTTGATCGTTTGTCTTAGATTTATCGTAGAGAATGTATGGAAGAATTCGATGCGCGGTTCGAGGAAAACTTGAAACGTTCGATTACGAGACTTCTACGCGCCGATATACGACGCGAAAAAAACTTTTTAAATAGCTGATAATTATCACAAGAAATTTAATAAGAAGACAAATAGGTCATATATATATCGAGAGAAAAATACGTCGTTCGTCATATTTTTGGTGGAGGAAAATATTATTAGTTGACAGTGTGATGCGTGGAGCCTCTGGCGATTGGGGGACAAACAGGGAAAAAAGACTTAATGATACACTTCAAACAAAGTCTCAATTGAAAATTAAAGGGGGAATGGAGAGTTTGTCTAGCAGGCGGCGTATCTAAATTACAAATTGTGTCTTTTGACTTCACAAGTGTTATTTGAAAAATGCACGCATGGAAGAAAATTCTCCGACTGAGAAGACTTTTGAGTTAAAATAGATCTATTGTATACCCAATACAATTAATGCCTTTTCATCATATTCCTAAATTGGGAAACTGACAGTAGAAAGTCATATTAAAAAAAAAGACTTAAGCGCATCTAATGTTATGAAATGTATAAATACACGCACAAACATATGTCGAAAGTGCACGCAGCACAGAAATCATCATCATCATAATAATATGTGAAAACAAAGAAATGCACTTGTCCAACAAACACGTGCTAATGGACAACTTTCCAAATTTTATTATTGTGCGAAAGTCAATGATTAAACATGTGTCTATTCAAACAAAGGGCACGTTTAATACCTGTACATATTATTAGCAAACAGTTTGCGATGGTTGATTTTATAAGGATTCTGTGAAAATAATATTCATTGTGAACATTTGAAGGGTGTAAAAACAATGTTGATTTTATTTTTAAGTTGTTGGCGTTTCAATAAAAAAAAAAACAATTAAGTGGATTTCATTTGCATGAGAATAGTCATAAAATCGGTTCACACGATTCTTTTACAACTTGAATTACTGAAAGACGATTTACCGAGGGTGGCTCTATTTTACTCGGAAAAAATGTAAGCTTACTTGAAATACGATATAATGTTGTCATTTTTCTACATAACTTTTAATGTGAAAAATAAAACATTTTCAACGGCAAAAAATTATATTTCATTACTTATGTTATATCATACGTCAATTAAACGACAGAAAATTTGTATACACTTAAAATTAAAATAATCATTGATATAATATCAAAAATCCGATATTTTCGACTGAGTCGAGTGACAACTTCATAAAAATACTTGAATGAAGTTTATTTGGCCGAAGTTCAACTTTGGCTAAGCTGAGCTTTATTAAAAAAAAATGTTTTTTGTTTATTTATCGCGATATCGAAGGAATCAAACATTCCTTATTAATTTGTTCTTCTTAAGATTTCGTATGTCTAATTTTAATCAATTACATCCCATTTTCTTTAGACCAGGACTAAATACAGTCAAATATCTTATCGTAGTTTTCGTGGGAGGATAAAGAAATTTTATGTGAAAAAATTCCAACGTGTTGCAACTCCTTTGAATATCGATTAGAGTGCAGACAAAGGTCATCGGTGTATGGAATCCATCACAATATTTTAAGAAACGCAATAAAAACGCAAAAAAATCGGAATAAGAGCAACGGCACCAATAAAAAGATAGGTTGCGAAGAAAAAATAATATGATTTGGACATGAGAAGGCATGCTTTGGACGTACCTGAGACAAGGAGCTGCCCCAACACCAGGTAGAGGTAAGTAGTGTGTTTTGTGTGTGTATTCTTGAAAACTTGAATCGTGTTCAATGTGTGGTGTGTATTTGTTACTTTCACTTAGGCAATGACCGTACTGGAATGGCGTACGATTCGTATTTATACGGATGAGTGTTGCGGGTAATTAATTAAATCTGTATGTCTCGAGGATAACAACCTCAGGACAAAGAACAGACATGTGTTTCCCATCATTTTAAATGTGTATGTGTATAAAATTGCAAAATATGCAAACGCAATAAAAATAAGAAAAATAAATAACAAAACACGTATAATGTGTGTGTGTAAAATCGCTGAAATAAAGCAGATTATAAAAAAATGCGCGCTTTTGGCTTGAAACGGCCAAAAGCGCGCGTAAAGTTTAAAACGTCAACAAAAAAAAGCGTCGTCAATGTTTCAACACAAGATAACGCTTTAAATGAAATAAATATATTTTGTTGCCACTAACCTCGTATTTGATGTTGGCGAGACGCAACCAGGCTTCAACTTTCAAGCAATAGGGAGACATGGATGGCAGCAGCGGAGTCCTGGAGAACTGGTACAAGTACACCGTGTCCTTTTCGAAGTTCGCTTTGTGCACGAGCACTTTCGGGGGCGGCGGCTCGGAAACCTTAGCCGGGGGCGCCGGTGTTTCCTCGGCCGGGGGCGGTGCGGCTTCGGTGGCTGCCGTTTGAGGTGCAGTAGGCTCTTCGGGAGCTGCAGCGGCGGGGGGTTGAGCTACCTCGGCAGCCATCGTATTAGAGATTGTCTCTGTTAAGATATTAAATATGTGTTGAAGAGTATAACGACGTGCTCTCCCGTGAAGCGCTTCGCCTGAACTGCGGTGGCGTCCCTCCTCGATAGAGCTCACCCCCTCCCTTCTCCCGCGCCATACATTCTTCACCTCTCTTCATTCGATCCCCACTATATTTACCCTTCCCTTCAGTTCCCCGCCACTTCCCCGCTTCTATAGTTCCAATGTTCATCTTGTCGCACTCCCCTCGTCGCGCATTATCGATATTCACTCACTTCACACGGAGAACTATTAAGATTTATCATTATTTTTATTATACAACATGTCTTTTATTGAACTTAAAATAATTAAATATAAGGAATAGTACATTAAATGTAACACAACCACACCTTCATTAATGGTCTAACTCGGCTAGTTTAACTTTTCAATTTTTAATTATTATTTTAAAAAGTTTGAAAATCTTGCGTATAATATATATAATTGTCTAACTGTGTGTATGTTATATGTCTGTCTGTCTGTCTGTCTGTCTGTCTGTCTGTCTGTCTGTACGGGTCAATCTTTCAAATATCCTCAGCGTATACAGAGTCGCTATATACAGAAAAATAGTCCTTAATATATCAGGGTACAAGCATTAAAATTCCGTGTGCTCTTAAGTCTTTATGGAACTGAGCCATATATTCAAAATAGAATAGAATATTTGGTAGTGAGACAGCATTTAAATTTGTTGATTATCGAATACCTTCGAGATATCGTATACTTTCGTTTGAAATATGTTTGCTGTCAGTATTAATCTTAATATATGAAACTTCAAAAAATGTTCATTTTCAATGATTGTTTAAACTATAAAATGGGGCTTTTTCGAAATATTAAAATGGTCCTATTTGACCGGCAACTAATGTAGATTCATCCATTATCTATAACACGTTTCATGTCTCTGTCAATAGAAGGTAGTTAATCGTAATCTGTAAAATTTTATATATTCAATTCAATTTTTTTGACACTTGACGGACAAGTGTTGCCAGGTGTATAAATAATTCAATTTAAATATTTAATCATAATTAATACATATCTAAAATCTCGAAACGGGTATTTTAATGATAATATTATTAAATTAATTTCAAAATAATTTAGAGATATTTAATAATGCATAATAAATGAAAATTCTCAAAAAAAGTATTTATCGGGAGACTCGCTTTTTAAATATTGTGATGAGTGTTGTCATCATATGAAACCGCGTTATATTATTTTATTAATAATTTTAATAAAAAAATTCAAACTTCTTTCGAATGAAAAAACAAACAACTTATTATCTTCGTATTAAAAACAAATCAGAGCATTAAAATATTAAATAATTTCAAAATATTTTTAGATGTATTTAATTTGATAATAACAATTCCACATTTTCATACTTCATTTTTAAAATCAAAAATTTCTTCTAATCGATAGAAAAAACACTTTAAAGCAAAAATGAAATCAAAACTCAAAGATAAACGTCCTATTAAAAAACCAGGCAGAACATAAAAAAACATTAACAAATTGAAAATTTCAATTAAAATTACCCTAGTTTACTTATAAGGTGATTGATCGCCTGTTTTGATTTGTAAACAAAGTACGGTACACCGTAATTTCAACCAAAATGCACTACGCATATTGCAAGTAAATAACAACAAATTCGAATTTGAACTTGAACCAATGCGATGACATCATAAAGTGAGCTCATACTTGTTTATTGTTAACATTAACATAACCGAAGATTCTGAAGCTGTCATAATAAATTATTTTATTATTATTAAATTTACGCCCCTTTAGTTTATTTTTTTAAAGATCCTATTGGAATTACATAATGGCATTTATGTTATTTTAAGTTCAATTAAAGACAGGTTGTATACCTAACCTACGTCGTCGCCCTCATATCACAATTCCATGCCATTCGCAAACTTAACAACAATATCGAGTGATGCAAATGTTTACATAGAAAGTCATAATAAAATATGACTCACTTTTTACACAATTTTGATTAAAAAAAACTCAATTGATGAAATCCACATTTTATGAAAATATTATATACAATTACTACTTAACTAAATTTGGAAATAGTTTGCGTATCAAACAGCTGTGATGTAGTTTATTACAAGCATATGGGAGGAGATTCTGCCGAAATATTACAATAGATCAACATTATTTTGAATACATATGTATTATTTTTAAGCCTAAAATGTCTTCCGTTGACATTTATAACATATTAAATAGTCAGACGTTTTGGTTTTGTTTTTTTTTAAGCTACAACAATTTTTAATTGAGATTTTTATGGACTGATAGCGACTTGTTATTAAAAATCAATCGTTAAAATTATTACAAATATATTTTATTTTTTCAAATTTTTAAGAAACCATATGTACCCATTTCACGTATTAAATTTAGAAATTGTATTAAAAATAATTAGTTTTTATTTAATAATACTATATCTTGAGGTTTGGAGTACTTAGGAGCACTAGACACTATGAATTATCATACATTTTTTTATATTCATGGGACAAATTAGAATATTAAATTGTGGCCGAATAGTGGGTGGATTTTTTAAAATTATAAATTTTATTTTATGAATATGTACTACTAGGGTAATTAAAAGTTAAATTTTCAAACTAACTTACTAGCTAACATACATTTCTCAAAAAAAAAACTTTTTATTCCAAAATGGATTAAGAACCTCGTAGTCTACATATCAAATTCGCTTAACTGGAAATAGAGCAATCAGCGCATTGTTTCCTCCACTTATTTGTATTTTGAATCCGCGGTGCACATGTCACTACAACTTGAGCGAGATGCAAGATAAGCATTTTTTTAATTTTTAATACACCTTATACAATTATACATATTATTAGATTGTTCTGTCAATATTATAATATAATGATATAATCTATCACAACATGGGTTATTACCAATACTGAAGAGGATAGGCTACTTAGGTTCGAGCGGAAGATTCTTAGGAGAATCTTGGGTCCTGTTCAGGAGGCACCGGGACTATTTAGAATTAGACGGAACGATGAGAATTACTCATTATATAAGACGGCCAACAAGGCTATGAGAGTAGCATCAGCAGCACAACATCCCTCAGCTCGACAAGGGCGGGAACTACTCCACGACGGCCAACAAGGCTATGAGAGTAGCATCAGCAGCACAACATCCCACAGCTCGACAAGGGCGGGAACTGCTCCACGACGGCCAACAAGGCTATGAGAGCATTATCATCATCAGCACAACGGCAAAATCTACGACTGGAGGGCAGCAGCACCAGCGTAGAGAAGACCGGCAAGGTTCAAGGTCCCTCACGAACCCTTCGTCGTCAACACCGACACAGCCTCCTTCCGTCGAGATCATACAGAGCCAAGTCAACATCAATTCATCAATCAGTGCAGTGAAATTTTTTTTTTAACTAAACTTGTGTATTTTTGGTGTTTTTCATAATTCTCTTTGTAACAATTCTTTATCTGCAACTTTGTATGTATATCAATGTTTTTCTTTTTTTGTATTTGTATCGTTTCACTGGGAAGGGAGTCCTGTAGCGGCTAACTGGACAGCGCAGATATGTATTTATGCACTTCCAGTTGGCGCTCACAGCCACAGCTCCCATCTGTCACCACGCAGTGAGCAACCCACTTGGCAACCGACACACGCGCCGAACACAAGTCCCCAAGATGCAACTTGCATCGAACCCCGATCGGGGCTTTGTATAATTTACTTCTTCTAATAAAACATCACTGGCCAGTTTGACGTCATCTTTCACTTCTCACAACTCCTGCACTGACAATGGACGAACTCAATGGGCCAACTACTTACGCCCATACTGGTGACCCCTTGACTGAACACGCAACCTTCACCACGGGGGCGACTACATTCACCCGTAATGGCGACCCCTGTTTGATCACGCAACCTTCCACCGGCCTGTATTGACTCGGCGAGACCACATGAGGCGACAACAACAACAGGTGACGACAGCTCGACGAGAGCGAAAACCATCGCTCCACGTGGGCGGGAACACGAGGCGACAACATCCACACGAGGCGACAACAACCATCAGCTCCACGTGGGCTGGAACACACGAGGCAACAACAACCACCGCTCCACGAGGGCGCAAGGTGACAACAACATCCCACAGCTCGACAAGGGCGGGAACTACTCCACGAGGGCGGGAACTACTCCACGACGGCCAACAAGGCTATGAGAGTAGCATCAGCAGCAGCACAACATCCCACAGCTCGACAAGGGCGGGAACTACTCCACGACGGCCAACAAGGCTATGAGAGTAGCATCAGCAGCAGCACAACATCCCACAGCTCGACAAGGGCGGGAACTACTCCACGACGGCCAACAAGGCTATGAGAGTAGCATCAGCAGCACCACATCCCACAGCTCGACAAGGGCGGGAACTACTCAACGACGGCCAACAAGGCTATGAGAGTAGCATCAGCACCACAACAGCCCACAGCTCGACAAGGGCGGGAACTGCTCCACGACGGCCAACAAGGCTATGAGAGCATTATCATCATCAGCACAACGGCAAAATCTACGACTGGAGGGCAGCAGCACCAGCGTAGAGAAGACCGGCAAGGTTCAATGTCCCTCAGGAACCCTTCGTCATCGACACCGACACAGCCTCCTTCCGCCTAGATCATACAGAGCCAAGTCAACATCAATTCATCAATCAGTGCAGTGAAATTTTAAAATTTTAATTAAACTTGTGTATTTTTGGTGTTTTTCATAAATTTTTCTTGTAACAATTCTTTATCTGCAACTTTATATTTATATCAATGTTTTTTTTTTTGTAATTGTATCGTTTCACTGGGAAGGGAGTCCTGTAGCGGCTAACTGGACAGCGCAGATATGTATTTATGCACTTCCAGTTAGCGCTAACAGCCACAGCTCCCATCTGTCACCAAGAGTGAGCAACCTTCTTGCCTACCGGCACTCGAGCTGTACACACGTCTGTGAAATGCTCCTGCCTGGAGCACGCCCCGCACGGGGCTTTGTATAATTAACTTCTTCTAATAAAACATCACTGGCCAGTTGACATCTTCTTTTACTTCACACTTCCTGCATTGATTGGACCAACTCCACGGGTCTACTACAAGAACCCACACCAGATTGAATATGTGGTTTAGTTCCATAAAGACTTAAGAGCACACATAATTAATATACGCTGGAGCAGGTGATATGTATTACTAATATTATAACATTATAGCGCCATCTGGACAGCGCAGATATGTATTTATGCACTTCCAGCTGGCCGCTAAGAGCTACCGAGAACAGCCCTTTAATCGCGCGTCCCTATACTGTCACTTGGGTCTCGGACGAGATGCTTACAACACGTGATGCTGCTTTGTATATTTAACTTCCAAATAAACACACTGGCCAGTGACTCTCATCTTTCATTTCAACACTCACTCCTGCACTGATGATCTGGACCAACAATCATGAGGGCAACTACCCGTTCCCCATAACATATTGCGAAAAAGACAAGCATCGTCACTCGATACAGAGTTTGTCTCGTTCCATTATCGTATGGTGACCGAGTAGTCGCCCCATGATCGTTGGTCCAAGTACCTATCAGTGCAGGAGTGAGTGTTGAGAAATCAAAGATGGAGTCACTGGCCAGTGTGTTTATTGGAGGTTATGTATACCATATTGGAACACACGTCAGGCGATGTGTGCTCTGCTCGAGCGCCCACCAGGAAGAAAGCTGTCCAGTAGCCGCTATAATCGTATTTCTATACAGACCGTCCTTTGACGGTTAATATAAATATAAGCCGTGAAGTGTCCAGTGTTCCAATGCACTGATTATGAGCAGGCCCAACTAGCGAGCAGTGTATAGTAGTGTTCATTTATTTCAAGTTTACCGATGGAGGTTTGTGTGTGTAGGTGAAGTAGGGAGAGTGTACGGATAGGTACGGATGCACTGTGTATGTGCATCCGAACATTACATCACATTACAGTTAATACAATTAATATTACAGAATAATTAATTTATTTTCATGAAGTGGTATTGCATGCTTTTTGAAAAAAAAGACAATAAAAGTTTCAAGTTCAATTTATTGACGTGTTTTTTTAATAAATTTTCGATTTCGTGGATTATTTGAACTAGCCATTTTGCTTCTGACTATACAATAGTTGTAATGAGGAGCGTTAAGGAGACGTTTTGACAAGCAAACGGCTAAGTAGTCACTAACTCACATATGAAACATGTACGCTTAGAGTATATATATTTTTAGGCTGTCGAATACTGCTAATAATCTATTATGTACTGTATTTATATTGTATTGCCACGATTCTCAATATTTAACATATGAACCATTTTGAATATTTATTTAAAAAAAATAATATTCAAAATGGTTAAAAAAATATGCAAAATTCCTCGTCCTTAAACTGAACACAATTCTAAACTAACAATTTCTGATATATTTGTATAAACAAGGTGGACTTAAACTAACTGACAATATTGTAGGGGGTGGTAGGGTATTTATATATATATATATATATATATATATATAATACATGCGCATATTATACATAAACTTCACACATACATGGGCTGTGGCCACCTGCAACACTGTAGTCCCGAAAATCCGACACTTTTACTAGGCAGAAAACCCGATTAGAAATCGAAGATGTGGTATTGTATTGATACACTATATATATATATATATATATATATATATATATATGTATATATATATATATATATATATATATATATATATATATATATATATATATATATATATATATATATATATATATATATATATATATATATATATATATATATATATATATATATATGCATGTACGTACACTCTCCCTACATCACATCGGTAAAGTTGGACGAACACTACTATAATAGTAGTACCGTGTGAAGTATGCAAATGCGTATACCGCCCCTGCCGTCTATCTATTATCCCCCCTCCCTAGTGAGAGTATGGTGTAGTACAAGAGGAGCAATGGACGCTTGGTTGCTAGGCAACGGGTACACTCGCACCGGCCACACCCAGCCTCAATACATTCACACCACGACACCCAACACACACTCAAATATCATCATACATATATATCCTGTCATCACTATCATTACGCGTCCACTCCACTCCACAACTCTTACTTTTATTTCAAATACATTATATTTATGATATTATTAAAAATGTGTATGTCTGTCTGTCTGTCTGCCGGTTACAAATGCACGATTACAAAGTGCCGTCCCGTCCATTGTCATGCTTCCAGTTAAGCTTCATACACGCGTGATTGTCCCCTCAACGAGTCCTTATTGCGAATAATTGAAAACCATTATGTTGATAAAAATTACTTAAGGACTTGACAATGGTCATTTAGTTTAGGCTACGCTCAGATCAGATCCGTGCACTCGCTCTACAACTCGACCACTCTCACTATTATATTACTAATAGGGTAATTTTATTGAAATTGTCCATTTGTTAATATTTTTGATGTTCTACTTGGTTTTATTAACAAGACGGTAATAATTTGTTCGTGTTTTCATTCAGAAGATGTTTTTTTTTTAAGTAAAATATAAATAAAATAATTTAATACAGTTTTCATATGATGACAACACTCATCACAATATTTAAAAAGCTCCCGATAATACTGTTTTTTGAGAATTGTCATTTATTATGCATTATTAAATATCTCTAATATTAATTTAATATTATTATCAATAAAATGGCCGTTTCGAAATTTTACATATGTATTAATTGTAGTAAAATAATAATATGAAATATTATTCTTCCATCTGGTAACACTGATGGTTGACGGACCCGCACATACATACACAAACCTTAGACTATTATACTTCAATTAAATAAGTTTAATTAACACACCACAAAAATACTATAAAAACAACGTATATGTGGAAACACAATAAGATACTAAGAAGTTTTCGAAATGCTTCAAAAAAGTTTTTAAAAAAGATAATCAAATAATTTGGGGCCATAATAAATAGAGCATATATAATCTGCCAAAATTTTAACGTCATATTTTTTTTATATAATTGCAATAAAGCAATAGGTAAAATTAACTAATAAAAAATTTAAGATCACCACACACAAAAATAGTATTTCATAAGTTAGCTAGAAAAATTATCACCAAAGAAAGGTTAAAATGCAAAATAGTGCAAACGCCACACTCAGTATTAAAAATATCCATGAATTACAAAGATTAAAAAAGCACAATTTCCTTAATAAGGTAGCAAAAAAGTTTTACCAAATAAGATAAACTGTAAATAATTTTACTGAATAACACTTTCAAAAGAAAAATAGTGCAAATACCACAGTCGGTGTAAAAAATGCCCATGAAATATATAGAATATTAAAAAACTATTAATTTAATAATGCAGCTAGAAAAAAATATTACCAAAAAAGATTAATTGCATATCTAACATTACTGAATAACAATTTTTACAAATTTTAAATAACACTTTCAAAATAAAAATAGTGCAAACGCCACAGTCGGTGTAAAAAAATGCCGATGAAACTACAAAGAATATAAAAAACTATTAATTTAATAATGCAGCTAGAAAAAAATATTACCAAAGAATGAGCTAAAATGTATGTTATTACAAAATTAAAATAGTGCAAACGCAACACTCAGTGTGAAAAAGTCATTAAAATACAAAATATATAGAAAAACAATTAGTTTAATAAGATAAGTAATTAGTAAAAAGAATAGCGAAGAAATAATAAAATGGATATTACATGTAAGTTATATTACTGTTGATGTTAAAATTATTATTTCCATAATTAAAATAGTGCAAACATCACAGTCAGTGTAAAATATGCCTAAAAATACAGAGGATAAAAAAAATATTAATGTAGCTATAAAAATTATCACCAAAGAACAATATAAAATAAAAGTTATTATTAATGTTAAAATTAAAATAGTGCAAATGCCACAGTCAATGTAACAAATGCCTACAAATACAAAGTATAAAGCACTAATTTAATAAGGTAGTTAGCAAAAGTGCTACAATAGAAAAGGATAAAATTCATAGCATTTGTAATATTAAAATTACATTCTCAAACTCAAATAGTGCAAAAATTTTCAAATAGTGCAAACGTCACACTCAATAAAAAATACTCATGATATACAAAGATAACAAAAAAAAAATCATGAATCGATTAATGTATTTAGAAAAATTATTACCAAAGAAAAGGATGAAATTCATATTATTAACAATGTTGAAATAACATTTTTTAAATTAAAATAGTGCAATCGTTACACCCAGTGTAGAAATGTATAAATTAAAAATACTAAAAAATCCAAAACAACACAAATTTCATAAAGTAGCTAGAAAAATTACTACCACAGAAAAATAATATAATGCATATTTTTAATAATGTTAAAATAAAATTAGCACAAAACCCACACTCAATATTAAAAATGTCAAAAGAATACAACAACAAAAAAACATTGTTCGAATAACGTAGTTAGAAAAAATCTTACCAAATAAAATAATGAAAAACGTTTTATTTGAAATGTTGAAATTACATTTTAAAAATTAAAAAAGTGCAATCTCCACACTCAGTCTAAAAATTCCAATAAATTACAAATAATATAAAAACACTACTAATAATTAATAATGTAGCTAGTAAAATTATAACAAAAAAAAGTAAAATGCAATATTGTAGCTGATGTTGAAATTATGTTTTAAATTTTCAAATCTAAAATATCTATTGTGAACGCCATACTCAAAATGCCTATGAAAAACAGATATGTAATAACCACAAAAACTATTTTTAATAAGATGTCTAAAAAATATTACCGAAGAAAAGGGTAAAGTGCACATAAATAGTCAAACTGATAGTACAAAATTAAAACAGATGAGTGCCACAATTGCCATATTTGAAAACATCAATTTATATTTAACAAATACAAAAAGCATATTATATCTAATTAAATCTAATAAATCTATTAGATTAATATTATTTATTAATATTCATGTCTACTATTAATTTGGTGATAAATAATTATGAAAAGATCATACTTGAGATAATATTGACTTTTCTTCTTGTCGTTATATTTTATGAACGTTGAAAAAAAACAAATGCATTATTTCCATATTTTGTAATTTACATTAAAAATAATTTATACATGCATTATGATTGTACAGATTGTTCGATTTGATAGTAATTAAATCATGTTTTGACGTTAAATCAACGAAAGTTCATCAATAATATATGATTTGTGTTAAATTTTAGAATAAATTTATAAAAACTTTTGTAATATTCATGTTTGTATCTGTGCAGATGCTATTTTTCATATGGCAATATTACATGACTGTCATCTGTCATTACGAATTGTCTGTTACTTGTTTTCATTGATAGGACGCAATGTGATGTCTTTTTTACATTAAAAAAAACGCTCAATATAATCTGGTAAATACATCAGTTGTTGATTGATAAGTTTGGGTATTGGCAGTGTTCATAAACCGGTTTACATTCAAACTATACTGGTATACAAAACCAAAACTTATAAAACTGTTTTATTTAACTGATTTTCTCTCTGGAATTTGTATTGTAAGTTCACCAAATATAATTTTTTTCTAATGTCCACACATTTCATTTTGTAGGAATATAAATTTGCCAAGTTCCAAAAAAGGGAAAAACACATCTCCTAATTTTCAGGACTCTTCAATCAGACAAGGGGAGAGCTGAGCCACATAACTGTAACATTGACTTAAAGGAGTATTGTAAAAAGCCAATGAAAGCATTGAAACTTGAATAATCCAATTAATAACTCAAGAAAAGGAACAAAAAGGAAAACCAGCCAGCGAGATGACCGTCTTATTGTAAATTGTGCTTGAGAAGACCGTTGTTTGTTGTCTTTCAAAATTAATTCTACATTGTGTGAGCAAACAGGACTCAAAATATCTGACCGAACTCTATATCTCTGAGAAATGGACTCAAAGAAGCTGGTCTTAAAAGTTGTATTACAAGAAAGAAGCCCCTTCGCACTAGAAGACTTGGGCGAAAATACATAGAAACATCAGCTAAAAAGACTTGTTTAATGTACCTTGGTCATTTGACTATTTGAGTGCAATATTCAGGGTTGTATAATTTTTAAGCTTACTTAAGTATATAATACCTAAAAAACCTATATTTATTCATTACATTTGTAATTTTTCAGGTTTCAGGTGCCGAGTTGGAAGAAGGATCAGGGATTTTTTTTTACTGAAATAGGACAATGCCAACAATTAAACATGTCGGCGGCTCAATAATTATATAGAGTTGCATGTCTTCAGCTAGGTTGGGCAAAAGTGTTGTATGTGAAGGTCGCATGGATTCTACTATATATATGTGTATATGTTCAGGTACTCGGCTAGGCCCTGAAAAAATCTTGAATTCGTGATAAATTTTTTGGTGATACTGAGATACTGAATAATTTCTTCAACCCATGTTAAATCTCGAGCTAGTATCACTCGGCTATTTATCCGCCAAATGCGTTTCTTCAACTGTCAAATCCTTGCTCGGGGATATCAACATGCTATAGCTAAATCTCCAGGATATAAACTCTCGCCTGCAAAGTGCTAATAGGGCGTATTTCGGCTTAGTACGCTTGCTCAGATCAAGATATCTAAGTAGAAGTACCAAGGTAGAATTATACAAGATGCTAATTAGGCCAGTACTAACCTACGGTGCAGAAACATGGGTTATTACCAATACTGAAGAGGATAGGCTACTTAGGTTCGAGCGGAAGATTCTTAGGAGGATCTTGGGTCCTGTTCAGGAGGCACCGGGACTATTTAGAATTAGACGGAACGATGAGATTTACTCATTATATAAGAGCGTGAACGTAGTGAAGTTCATTAGGGCTTTAACATTAGGTTGGGTTAAAGAGCAGGAGGGATAGTATCGGAAATACTATCCAGCAAGCCTGTGGGTAAGAGAAGGCAGGGTAGACCTAGGCTAAGGTGGGCGGACGAATTTTATAAGGTAGTTAGGAGTTTAGGAATTAATAACTGGAGGAGCGCGGCCTCCAATAGAAATAAGTGGAAGATGCTGGTGCGGGAAGCCTTGGTTCATCACTGAACTGGAGTGCTTATGATGATGATGATAGCTAAATCTCAAGCTCGTGTTATATTTCCCCCTCCATTCCAGTTTTGTGCCAAACTCGTCGCATCGGCTCGAGTCGCCTGTTGTAAGTTCTCCTGAATGCCTGCGATATACACTTCAGCTATAGCTTTAGCATGGCCTGAAGAAACGGAATATTTGTATATGACACGAGATTCGTACAATCTCTTGCAACGTAGCACACAATTTAACACTGGTTGAAGAAACCGGCCCGAACTCGAAGGTACGAAGGTAATTTTAAAATATTAAAATTTTTCAAAATTGCAATCTTTCATGGCCATGGCTGTATGTCATCATAATAAAACCTATTAAGTGAGAGACGTACAAATTGGCTTGGAGTAGAGATACTGCTTTCTTTAATATGGCAGTATAAGTCTCATCACAACATTTCATTTATTCTTCCAATAGTTTCGGTGTAATCATTCGCTTGATATAATGTTGTTAATAACTTTAAAATAATTAAATTTAATAAAGAAGTAAATGATTAGCATGGAAATCATTGGACGGATGGATGGCATTTTTTAAATCTCCAGACACAATGTTAGATGTGAAGACTAAGTACTAACTGAGAAGGTAAAAAGGAAGGTATATACACTTTTGCTGGATTTTTTCAACATTTCAATCTCAGTGATAATAATTTTTCTTTTAATGTTCAGCATTCAAAAGAGAAAAAAAAAAGTTTTACATATTTCTGTTTAATTCAATATTGCTGAACAATAATCTAAATCAATCATGTCTCTTGAACAATTCGACAATGGAGAAACGGAGACTTATACTACTATATACAAAGACAAGTTGGAGAATAAACTATGCGATATGTGTGAAGGTTTTAAGCTCCACAATCCAGAACATAAGAAGGAAACTCCCTCGGAAGATTACAGTAGCTGTCAATGTGGAATCAGCATATTGAAAAATATAAAATATCACGAGAAAAGTACAGAACTGATGCAGAATATGATTTTCCACCAAGCACAGTTTGTTTTTCGGCAGACTTAGAAAAGATGTTCATGTTGCCACGAATCGACATGTTTAAAAATGCTGTGTTTTGCCAAAGGATAAAAGTTTTCAACGAAAGTTTTGCACCAGTTGGTAAAAAACAAAAAATCAAACCTCTGGCTTGTTTATGGTATGAGTGCGTATCGGGAAGAAAAAAAAGAAGACTTGATTAGTATATTTCATGCTTTCATGCTGTATACAGCATAGTACAGTATATAGCATATATGCTTGACAAGGAAAATATTATTCTTTGGCTTGATAACTGCGCCGGTCAAAACAATAACTAGTCACTGTTTTCATATTTAGTGTATATAATTAATACAAATTGAATGTGAAATTTTAGCTCAGATAATAACTTTAACGTATTTTGAACCGGGTCATACATTCATGTCAGCAGACAGTTTCCACCATCAGGTGGAGCAGTCTTTACGACGAATGAAGAAGGTGTATGACTTCACCGATTTTGTTTCTTGTGTCCAGTCTTCCAATTCTGGCAAAGTTGATATAAAAGAGATGAAACAAGATGATTTTTTTTTGGCCCAATAACTCTTCACTTTATAATATAATTATTTGAAACCAAGGCTATATTTGAAAGACATCGTTGAAGTTGTTGCAAAACGTGGCAGCCATACACTATTTTATAAAACAAGCTTTTCTGCAGAGACAGCATTAGAATTAGATTTCCTTAAGATCAAAATATTAAAAGGATCCATTCAAAAACCGACAACGATACGCCAACCGAGAGGAATTCAAAAGTAAAGAAAGAAGATGATCTTACAAAATTTAACTGAGTTGATACCTGAAAATCGACGACAATTTTTAGAGAACCTTCCCCTTAATAACGACGCATTAGATCTAAGAACTGTGCATTAGGACACATAAGTAATTTAATTTAATTATTATTATTAAGTTATGTTTAAAAATGTACCTTAAAACATTTTTTAAATTTTAATTTACTGACCTTTTTCTTGTTATACATTAAAATATTATAAAATTTATGACGTACTTTGTAGTATTTAAATAATTTCATATAATCATGACTTATTTTAATTTTAAAAGCAGTACTATGGCGTTTACTGCTTTCTTGTGTTGTAAGTTTTAAAAATAAAGTAGATACGTGCTTTGCTAAAGCGCAGTAACTGCCAATTGGCTGCTTTTGAAATTAAAATAAGTCATGATAATATGAAATAATTAAAATATAACAAGAAATGATACCGTTTGCAAAAAAAATCAGAATAAATAAATTTCTATGTGGTGGCCCAGCCAAGCGCACTTAAATGCTTGTTTTCTCGCGATTACCGATTCGGGAGATACTGCTTTCTTACTTAGCACGGCAGTATAGAAGTCCTTTGATTCGGGTGTTACAATGATGAGTAAAATTATTTTTGGCAATATATTTGTAGAAATGTTTTGATGGTAAGTCGTTAATAAGTGTCTATTATTAATACAAGAGCAGACATTATTTCAAAAAGAGTTTGGGATTTGACTAAATTGAATAAATGAATTCTGTGACTGGATCAGATTCTTCATCTTTTACTCACTGTATTACATTTTTTATTCATAGATGATGAAATTTATTATTTATGTAAATTACAAACACACTTAAAGATATAATTTCTTTTGATATTCACTGGACCGAATATATGTAGATTGTTTAAGAAATATAAAATATTGGATTTCAAAAATTTGTTCTGAAAAAGCTTGAATCTGAAATAATGATACAATATGAGTTTTATTTATTTATGTAAGTGTACGTTAGAATAATCGGTTGTATCACATTATATCATAAATATCTAGAACATAGTATATTATATTAAGAGGAGATGAATTACTTATGTATAAAGAATTGAAGGAATACGATTCAATATGGAAAGTTTTTAACGTAACTCATAGTAAATTCTACTACAAATTTGTGATTTAGTTTCTTAGGTTGACTGAAATATATATACCTTTCTTAATTAGTCATTGTAAATTTTGTAGTATAATTTATACATTATAAAATAAATATGTGACTGATGGTTGACTATTTCATATAGGTTTAAAAGTTATTTTTTACTTTCATAATATATTATGTCTGAGAAATGCTTTTTAAATTATAATGAATTAGGAATGCAAGGTGGAAATGAAAGTCAATTATATTTACTTTATTATTATAATTTTACTGATATTCATAATACATATGTGTAATACATCGACATACAACATTTATAATGAGATACAACATTAATATTTTCTTAAATATTTTCAACCTGGGTAAAATTTCAAATCTTCATCATTTCAAACTGTTTACACTTAAGGGTCAGTAATAATTATAATTTTTATTTTTGAGAGAAGAGCCATATAAAAATATATCTCAATGTCACATTCGTTTGATTTAAGTATTTTATGTATGGATGTGATCATTTTTTTTTGATTATGATTATGAGTTTCTCAAATGGATCAAATTTAATTTGAATATCACTTGGTAATTTAAACTCGCAAAATTTGGATTGACTTATCATGATTATGAACTCATAGTCCAGGAGAAAGTATGCTGTTATATATTTGAAATTTTTAGACGTGACATTTTTATATGGCCTCTACCACAAATACCGAAATTTGAAATTCATGACAAACTTTTAAACATTATAAATACACACTTCTATAGCAACATAATACATTACTTTAAGCATTACAGGTGAAGTCAAGAAAAAATATGCAATTGCACACACAGTTTGTTACTTATATAATACTTCATTTATAAACTAAACATTTATCTATTTTTAATACATTTCAAACTACTGTTCAACAATCATATTATATATGTATAATATAATTAACGTTGTGTGACCTGCATACTGAATCTTTTCAGTGGTAAAATATCATTAAGTATTCAAATAAACATCATTTAGTAGGCGATAATTATAAACATTGACATGTGATTAATTATTTTAGTCATGAATTTAATTACGGTGCGTAGTTGAGTTTTATGGGACTACTTGAAAAAAAGATTAGGTTTTAATCATATAAGACATTTGTAGATAAAATCCATATTTGAAAAAGTAAAGTTACCATCGAGATAAATCTGATATTGATATTAAATTTTTTATAATTATAAATAGAATAAAATATATATAATATAAAACACTACAATATTCCTCAATACTTTTAGCTCAGTGGTATTGGATAGATTAATGATGTTATAAAAACAAATTTATAAATGTAGATATATATTTTTTGTAAAAATATATTTTATAGTCCATAAGTTAAATGCGTTCGCATTTTTTTTCATAAATTCTCACATGTGTCAAGATATTTCAGTACTTTTGAAGGATCTGAAGATTCCTTTTAATTAAAAAAATAACATGTTTAAAATGCAACAAGCAATGTTGTGATAAAAATAATCTTTTTTTTTTATTAAAAAAATCTCAGATATGTAAGAAATCATATTTCTACTAATTTTATATTTTATTGTCTGAACTAGAAGTTTATGAACGCATTCAAAATGCACCATTGAGTTGAATTTTAGTATGAGACAAGTACACATATATGCAGTTGGATTAAAATTAGGTCTATAAGCTGGATAATTTAAAGTTAAACACATTTATTATTATTCTAATACACAAGTCCTTTAAAAGAACGAGTGATAGGGGTGTCAAGTAGATCACGTCCCTTTTACATACTTTTAAATAATTACTAAAGCGTACTTCCAATGCTCATTTGATGATTACAATGAAAGTACGCGAGAATATCTTGTTTCGAAAATGATCTTAACCCAGATGATCGCTGTTGATGTCGGAAGCTAGTTCCAAAACCACAGCATTCGGTCCGTATTCCAGCTTGTCGTTCATATTACTGCAATTTATTTTGAATCATTAGTATGCAAGTCGTTAATTTGGAATTTTTATAATATTACTCACTTAGCCAAGGGGGCACGGGGTCTAAATTCAACGCGTAGATTCAGTGTGGCTTGTTTGAGATGTGCCTTGAAGAAAAGAATCAGTCCAAGAACAACTATGGGAAATCCTAGCATGGCACAGATGAGTTCGCCGCTCATACCCAGATGCATCGAAAGACTGCCATCTAAATGTAAAAATGGATGTAAAATATGATACTATCTTAAATCATTGTTCATTATGCTCACCAGAATTGTGCGAGAAGAATGACCACCAAATGACGGTAATGGGCAAAGATAAAGTCATCATAGAAATAGTGAAAACTGAGGATTGGCACAATACCAAGAATCTCATTGAGCTAATAGAGAAGATGAAATATGCAACGGCAACGGTCCATCCATAGGGAGCAACATAGTCACAGTTTTTAGAATCCAACTTGGTGATTTTGTAATAGACTTCGTGTCCAAAGCGATTGGTATTCCTCAATTGCTGGATGAGGTCATCTTTCTTTTCATCATCGGCAGTATACTTGATTCCAGTAGACCAGACATTCTCATCATCGGGATCAGATCGCTTGACTCTAGTATTGATGATTTGCTCGTTGTTGACGACACGGTATCCATGGATGTTGACGTTAGTTTTGTTCAAGATGACGTGGCCAATTAATTGAGATTTGAGCTTGTTCTTAATGACGTGACCGTCGAGGGCAGAGCTTGTCGGGAAGATAATTTTGAAGCCATTTGTTTTTCCTGATGGATGAGCATTCCTCTTATCCCTATTGGTCTCAGACATATTGAGAGCTCGAGCTCGCATCTCTTTTAAAATTTGACGGTGCTTCCTGCGTTTATTTGCGAAGACGGCTCCGAATACTTTGTTTTCCTGTTCGATGAGCCTGAAATGCAAATGTATTAAAATAAAGCTTTTATACTATCCCAATTATCGCCAAAATCATCTGTCGCGATAAAAAAAGTATGCTCGGTGTGCAATAATGCGAACGCAAAAAAAATCTCGCAAAACTTTAAAATATAACGCAAATTTATAGCACACGGAGTTTTATTGTATATGTATATTATTGAATAATTCAAAATTTCTCACTTTTGCTCGGAGATGTAATCTTCCGTGTCGGGGAAAGTATTCATCGATACTGATTTAACCAAATGATTGACGGTCTTGGGGGTTTCAGGTTTGGGGAAGTGGCATCTCAATCCAGTTATTGTTGTATTGTAAACAGTAGCATTCTTGGTCAAAGTCTGTAATGTTATATTGGAAATTAAACAAAATATCAGAAAATAAGAGTTTTAATCGCGTTAAATTAATTAATAATTTGCACGGTTTTTTTTAAAGAAAAAAACGCTCACATGTGATGCAGTTACATATAGAAAGCTTAGTAAGACCACAAGTAGCCATGTGGCGACTTGACACCACAGCGCCATTAATAGACCGGATTTTGGTGGGCTTTTAGGAATCGGGCGTCGATTTTCTTGGACAGTTTGAACTAAAGTATAAAAAAATATCAGATTAGTAAATATCAAAGACATAGTGACCGATGACTGAAATCGACTTACCTATCTCAGCAGTAGCATTATCCGTATTGTTTAAAGTAGAAGCATACAGACGGTCACAATCTTCATTACTGGAAACCAATTTAGAAACAGTACTCACCAGTAAAGATTGAGTCAGGGGTTGAACCGCGGTGATGACTTGATCATCCTACAAATCGATTAAATCATTAAATATACATTATCAGGGCCGTGTCAATGATTTTGATAAATAATTATATTTTTAGTTTATTTTTGTGTATCCATTATACAAATTGCTAATTGGTCATTATTGACAAACTGGAAGATCCTCCAATTTGTGTATTTTGTCTCTGTTTTTTTGTAAACAGACAAGGTTTACATTATTATATTATGTAAAAACCAATTTAGCTAACTGCTGATGAAAAAGTGTATTTACAAATAAAAACTAATCGTTGTTTTTGAACGGATCGTTTGATTAAAAAAAAAGATGTTCGATCTTGTACCAACACTTGTTAGATTAGAATGTCGTCCTTGATATTTTTTAGAACAAAGACTGACATAAATAATTAAATTTATTATAAAATAATGTATTAGGGCCATGTACAAAAGAAGACGTTACACACGTACGAAAAAATATTATTTCAATATAAATGTCCTTGTCTATTTGCGGAATGCAATGAGCCGTTGTGGGAGCGTTTAGTATGTAATGTCCCCGAGGCCGGGATTAGACAGGTGTCAGTTAAGGTTAATGTATTAAATGGGGAAAGGTTCTTCAGCATAATTGGTCAATATGGAAATGAGGAAGATGGTATCAGTATAGTTTTAACATTAAGCTAGTAATTTGTCACAAGACTGCCTGAACTAAAGGGGTAAGCAGTTCCAAGCTACCTTTATCCATTTAGATCCTCAAGTCTACTCGATATTATACAATTCAAAATCCTTTGATTCTCACTAAAAATATTACTCAAAAATAAAAAAAGACGGTGAATTCGACATATATATATACATTATTCACTTCCGATTTCATATATCATAATATATTTAATTTTGCGCTGAGCTAATTCAAATAAATCGAGGCCCTAAAAAGCTTTTAAACATGTTTATCCTCACAAAATAATATGTTTGATTTGTAAGAATTCATCTGAATTTAACCCCGACCATTCTAATAATAATAAGTAAACCTGCATCTATTCGACGTAAAACCAGATTGAGATAATTTAAAATTTTCAATTCAATTCAAGCAAGATTCGAACCAATAATCATGGCTTTGTAGCCATTTGCCAAGTTGAGAATCATGTATCATAATTTATTTTACAATTATTATACGACTGAATCCCATTAAAAAGTAATGTTTTTTTAATATCAATATAATGAGTATACATATTATTATTCAAAATTTATCATGAATATGAAATTAGTTTGAATTTTCGATGTATATTTGATGGCACGTTTCCTTAGTTTAAAAAAGGTGACTTAGATAACTTGTTTTGACCTTTTTTCTTCATCGCATCAGACCCTTTTGTGTTTCGTCTAATGATATTAATCGATCTTCTTACAACTCAGACGCCATCGTTTTCTGGATAAATATATGCCATCGGCCGATAATTCGTTTTCTTTTCCGTTAAAGAAAAAGAACTCGAAGAGTCTCTCAGATCATAATTCAATTATATATAAACCGATGAACGACAATTTCGAAAAATTCCAAGAAAATCGCAAAACGTGACTCTTTCACAAATAAATAATAAGCGATTAACTGTTCAGTGACAAAATAAGATATATCGATGGTTATACATTCATATTTTGAAGGCATGGATTAAATTAACTAAAAATAAATGAAACTTCAACAAACAAAACTAAGTTCTAAATGTCGATCGGCAGCCTTACAAAAGTTTCATTCAATTTTACCTCAACTTCACCAAACGAGGATTTATTATTTAGGATTGTTTTCCGTCAGGATTCTCCACATTTTTTTAATCTCAATCTCATTGATTCACCATGAATGATTTATACAATTACAGGTATTGTTTTTATTGTTCCTTTGATTGTTTACAACAATTTTCTATTGTATTACACCATAAGCTGAAGCCGAAGCGGCGTAAATATTACTGTTATTTACAATTTTTACAAATAATTCATGATTTTTCTGAAAAAATATTTGATGAAATAGACTTGATCGGAATCGGAAAATACATAATTATATTGAAATTTTCAGTAACGTCAGTTTTGGAGCGGAACAAACAGACAGAGAACGCTCAAATTTTATATATGTATGTAGGTATAGATCAAAAAACGATGATAAAATATAAACATTAGTTCACAATTTATTTAAGACACAACACAATCTAAATAAGATAATAAGAACTTACCTCAACCTCCTCAACCACATCACCTTCGAGAAGAGCAAAGAAAAGGGTAAACAAAGCCAGTCCAACCACGTAGATGATGGTCCATCCAAGACGTGATGACCAATTACCGTCTGTGAAAGAAAAATTGAAATTATAAAATTAAGTAAGAATCGTGCTGACGAGAAATCTTTTTAACGTTACTCGTAATATTCCCAGTCACGTACAATTAATCAGTTGAGAGGGTTCATTTAACTGTGATGTCTTTTATAACGGGAAGGGATGGATTAATATTCATGAGTACACGATTTTAACTAAATAAATATTAAACATCCTCAGAGAACGTCCAGAAAGTGCTGATGCGGTTTCTTTACCAAATAAATATTTTATTGCATTATTATATGAAATTGCCATTGACTCTCTAAAGAATTATATGCCAAGAGGTATAGTCTTTGCCCGTCTAGACTATAACAACAAATCAAGGAGTTAAAATAATATTTTATCAAAAAGACTGATTCATCTGTTACATTATTTAAGCTGGTTAACTTATCGGCAAATTTGTTAACCTATATATATA
>JAGTTH010002097.1:0-35896 GCA_022606485.1 Agraylea sexmaculata
TATATATATATATTTTAACCGTATATAATATTAATGAAATTATAAAAAAATGCCTCATTCTGTAAAAATTTCCGGCATAAAACGAGATAATTCAAACAGAAAAATGGTGACATTTTTAAATATATGTAAATATTATAATACCTATAGTTATAAAACTATAAGCTTCCTGAAACATTCTAGAAAATGTTTGTTAAAAATAAAAATTGTTTTGTGTATGATATGATGTGATCTTTAATTTCATATAATTCTTCCGTATTTAATTTTATTATTTTATTATAAGATTAATAGTTTTGTCAGAGTATTGTGAAAATGTGACAAGTCGGACAGCCGCTAATGTTTTGCCCTAATAAGACCAATGGAAATAACTTTTCCCGATATTTTTTACTACTGTTATCTAGTATCGAGTATTGGCTAATCGTTAAAATCGGAATCTATTTTACCAGTCACAATTTGACTTCACAGTTAATTATCAAACGTGAGTTGATGTTGTAGTCGTGTAAAAGTGCGTAAAATTTGTGTTATGTCTCAATTAGGATTTTAACGATTGATCTTAGTTCCAGAAACATCCTTTTACACATTGATATCTAAATAAGTGTTGATAGTATTTTTTTCAATTAATTCATATTTTATATATTAAAGTTATAAATAATAGTCTCAATATTTTAAAAGCTTTTTTAGTGTCCGGTGCATGGTGCGTCAAAACAATCTAATAAGCGAGACTAACTAATCGAATAAGGACACCATTATGATCTCACACTGACATTTCAATTTTATTATATTATTTTTCAACAAAAAAAAAAACATTAATATAAATATTAAAAATTAACCCAAATACCCGACAAAGCCTCTTGATTTTTTATATAATTTTAATAAATTAATCAAATAACAAGACTAACCGATAATTAAAAGACACATCTACCGGGATATAAATGATCCATCATAAATATTTATTTTGAATTTTAAATGCATATTAAAATTATCCTGAAAATCACGAATAATATTCACAATTCGCACTGGCATCTATGAATATTTTCCACAAATACCTTATAGAAAGTTATAAAATTTTCCTTATATCATCACAATTTCTTCTATCAACAATTAATAATACACATTGTTAAAAAATATTCTCATTTATAAATTTGTATAAAATATAAATGTAACAATTTTTTTAAAAGACTTATTTTTATAATTCGCTAGATGGCTCTATTTTGTGTTTTTTTCTTCTTATTTTTGTTAATATTCTAATATGGTTTTACCATGATTTTAACAACTGTTACTACAACACTTGTATTTTTTAAAAATAAAATAACAAAAAATGAATTTAATATGCTTATATTTACCAAAAGCAAAAGACATAATAATATTTTTTTATAATTTCAATAATGAAAATTGTTTTTTTTTTGTTATAAAATTATTCAAAACCTTAGATTTTCTTCACTTGCAATGTAAAAATGAAGCCCTTGTCCATTTTAGATATCATTTTACAATATTTTTATACCAAATTATTTATAGCGATTTTTAGCAGTTTGGCTTTTTGGGATGGTGAATATTTTGAATATTTAATAAAAAATAACAACATTTTTTTTTTGCATAAATGAGGGTAGTTAGTGATTTTTGGCTCAGCAATGGCGATATATTTTATCAAACTCTCCTATTCTTTAACTATTTTAATACCTATTTTTGATAAATATCTAGTCAAATATTGGCTCATCTAAAGCTGGTATAGGCTCATTGACTTTGTGTATGTATAAATTTTAAATGATTATCCTTAGAAACCCTGGTAATCATCTTGAAAGAAGCGCATGCCCAAAATCTGTGACCAATGACGTCATGGCGATATATTTTAATAAATAACGTCCAATTCCAGAGAAAGCCAAATAACAGTCCGTAACGTTTTGTAAATATTTTCCTCGCTGGAACTGAACATCTCCTTTATGAACTGTTGACATTTTGAATAAGTCAACATTAATAAAGCCTTCATCATATTTAACGCAGCTTAATATTAAGCTCATCCAATTAAAAAAAATTAATAATGAAATAATCAAAATCATTTGTAACGTATTAAAATGCGCAATTGTGCCGCATTGCAGCGAGTTTATGGGATTCACCTTGTAGAAAGTGAAAATAACCCCAAACGAAAACACTTTCCCCTAAACTTGTACAATAATTTCGAATAAATAATCATAGAGTATTTATTTAAAATTTAAATAATGACCTTTATAAATTCTGAGAAGGCTAATGTTTATTCTAAATCTGTTATCATTGTACGCAACGTCGGTTCTGATAAATAAATTACAATTAAAAAATTAACATCGAATTCAATCACCCAAATATCAAATAAATAATTTAAAATCTTTTATATATGTATGTGTAGCTTAAAGACTCGGTAAGGTTTGTTTATATACATATATGAATAAAGTCTTCTTTTTCCTTTAAATGTTTTATCAATTTATTATGTTTGTATCAATTATTGTTTAAAAATACTTTAATAATACGGTACACTTAAAAAATAGATTTAACTCATAATATTATACATTTAAAAAAAGTACTATAAGTACACTTATTTATAATTGTATTTTATAATTTGAGTGAAATGAAAATGCGCATACGCCGCGAAAATTAAAATAATGTTTTTTTTTCAGTCAATAACTACTTCCAATTGTTATAAGAAAAAGAATATTTAACTATCTGGTTTTATAAATATTAAATTCAAATAATGATTAAATAGGCGATTAGCAAATAAATCGGGCGGTAAATGTGAAAAAAATGTATTATGTATGGAACATTCAAATACTTTAAGTCTACAAGACAATAACTTTTGGACGATGATAAATTATTTGATATACATCAAAATAAAAAATATTTCAAAATACCTTAATATGAAAAATTTCACAAATAAATTAAAAAAATAATATTATTAATTAATATAATAATATGACAAGGTGGTAGGCGTTGACGGCCTCGCGGTACACGATGTACGATGAAAAAATGCTTACACCCCTCGAATTCATACATATTAATAAAGAACTTATATAATAATCTCATCATAAATTTATTAAACTATTTGATTTTGGACAAAACTGTTAAATAAATTATTTATATCGGTGTATATGTGGTGCAGTAAGTGGTCGGTGCGCGTCTTCTACGCGCAGGTCGATGTAGCAACGCTACAGGTGCCCGGGAATACCACCATTATGAACCCTCGATCCATGACTTCTAACACTTTGAGAAACACTGATTGATTATAGATTAAAAGCCAACAAGACGGCATATAAACCAATCAAATATACTATTTGAAATACTCGGGTATTAAAATGATCGGATAGTTTCTATACTTTGAAGTGAGATTGAGTAGCTTTAAAAATATAATTTTAATATGATTTTTGTTTGATTACATAGCCTAATTATCGTTTAATCAGATAGTGGACTTTTGGCGAATAATTTTCGTTGGAATTATCGTCACAAAGGCCACAGCCGGTGTGTCTGGGATCGTAGCGTTCAACAGTTTGTGGTCGGACGCCGAAGGAAAGACACCCCCAAAACAAGGTCATTGTACAGCCACACACCCCCAAATCACACACCCAACCGAACACATCCACATCGCATTATATTTTATTAAAACGCGTGTCAAAATTTGTGTTTTTACATAAGATAGTATCCCTGGAGTAGGCGTGGTTATAACACGTGTATGACCTTTGCCACGGTCCGGCGTCGAGTAGCTCGTGTGAACTTGACAAAGCTCCGTATTTTTCCAACCGAACTAAATAAATTATTCACCCCCTGATAATCTTCATCTTGAAATTAGCTTTCTAAATGTGCTCAGAGACTGGTGCGTATGCGTACGAACGCTTTGACGTCATCATTGTATATTATTAAGTATGATCCCGCCCACTTTTATACACCTGTAATTAATTATTTATCTCCTACCCAGTCCTAATATATTAATTAAAAATTTTTTAGGTGGTGTTCCATAGCCATGAAAAAGCCCTCTCGATGCCAATATACGTACATATCAAATTAAGCAAATCAAAAGTACAAATTGAATATTAAGTAAGGCGGGAGTGTATTTATAATGAGTAGGGTTGTAGGGTTGACGGGGGTGGGTATAAAGGGCGGCGTAGACAGCACAACCGGACCAGTTTGCTGAAAGCTACCGACCAGTTCATTGGTGCTTGGGAATATATTTATTAATATATTAATACTGAAACGTATATAATAGTGTTCTGAAAGCTACTGGGGTTAAATCAAAAGAGGAAATGATGGAAGCATACAACCAATTTCCAAAAGCGAACCTGACCAACTTGAAACCCTCTACTATCAGAATACTGCAGTAAACAACACGTAAGTTTCATTTTTATATAACTAATAAATAGTATTATTTTTTTAGTTGATACAGTAGCTTTAAAATACACCTTTTAGGTGTTAGGAAAAATAAATAAATCGTACCTCAGTATATTCTAAATCCTGTTGAATATTTATTTATAAATAATATTACTGAACATTCAACATTCTCTTTGAAGAAAATTATTATTTAATCCTATTATTTGGATTTGTTTTATAAATATTTTTATATGTACATGGTTATTTTTTTTTTAATTTGAATTTAACCTTGACTATACATGTTGTACTAGAAACAACTGAGAATATTTAGGGGGTGGTAGGATATCGTAAGAATAATCGAAAAAAATATTAAATTAATATTAAAAAATTATTATGTATAACAGACAAAATATATACTTAACAGTCACTACTGAGTACTTCAGAGGAACAACTGATTTCAAGATGGTGGCCCAAACTCGATTCCAAAACAAAACAAAAAAAAATTAATATATTTTTTCAATTATTCTACCACCCCCTAAAATATTCCCAGTTATTTCAAGTCCACCCTGTATGTTTAACTATTACAGTTACACAATTACAGACTAAACTTTAATCGAAATAATCGATCTGTATTTTTCTCATAACGTATTTTTCTCATAACGTTATTTGATTCTGTACTATAACGCACGCGGATCGTATTCCGAGCGAAGGTCGAATATTATATCACATCTTACGTACATACAAGGTAAACTTAAACTAAATGAGAGTATTTTTAGGGGATATACAATATGTTTTTGGTCTATTTGTAAATAATTTTCGTATACTTTAACCTACAACAATACTACTAGAAACAAATATGTATTAATGCAACTAATAATTTAGTAAAACAATTAATTAATTATTGATGGCATTGACGTCTAAGTGGAATCTCATAATTAAATAATTTGTCACTATAAAAAATATCAGTCAATATGTTAACACCACTTCAAGCAAGATTTGAAGCCATGACCACAGTTTTTATTAAAAAAATAAATAAATACATATATTTCAAGGGCTTTACAGACTTAAATGGGCCAAGGTCCGATCCGCATGGGTATTGAGTATTCCAGGAATATTTCCAAATAAACAACCTCTCCCATAAACCTTGTACCTGACCCAATTATCATTAGAATTATATCTTAATTATACAGTAGACTCCCACCTGTTTGATGAGGCAGCCACTCACTTCCAGAGGCTCAACCCGATCCTTTTTAATAATAATAAGATCCTTTGAAGTATGTATACATAATAGGGGGCAACAGGTTGTCCTGTTTTAAGTCCCAGGTCGTGATGTCCGTCGTCAGGGTTACCAATATGCTCTAGTAAATGGGCCGCACTCCCCTTGACCCCGATATCCCGGGATACATGGCCTCTCGATACAATCACACAGCCTTTACAAATAATATACTGTCCTAGACGAGCGAATATTTATAGAATTTAACCAATACAACTACAATGAATCACAAAGCCATACAACTTAATAATTAGAACTTTCTGTAACTCCAGAATATTTATTTATTATTATTAAGAGAAAACAGTCGTCTGGAATACAAGAGATCTCTGATGGAGCTTTTTTGAGTGGGTAGATTTACCACCTATAAAGTTATAAATAAATATTGTAACTATTTGTGCTCTTTATTGTGGTGTATATTATGCATTATAAAATTGGGGCATTTACATATAATGCTTAAAGCGAAAGTGATCTAAACGTCACATAACTAATATTTAATTAATTTTACATAAAATAATATAAGCGCTATTACTGGTGTATATAATTTTTAAAATAAAATACCTTAGTTGAGTGAAAGTATATTTAAATGCCATTTAATACATTTAGATACAATAAAGTGTTAATTTATTGTCTGTCGGTGATCTTAACTATTACTAGTTACACAGGTCACCGACTTAATAATCAGTATTTACCATACAATACAGGAAATCAGAGTAAACCTGGATCAAGACGATCGATCGGGATTTTATTAATATTATTCCCGATCTCCCAGTCGTAATAACCGATCAAATCAATTAAAAAAAAATGACTTGAGCGGAATTTGAACCCATGACCACAGTATTTGTAGCCATCATGCTGGTGATTTTTTATTTGATTTTAATGCAATAAAGTGAGAATTTTTGAGTCGAGAAAAAATAGTAAATCATAATTGCACCTGTTTGAACCAGATATGTACCAAAGTCAAACGAATATTAATTAATTGATTCCCAGGGATAGATCACCGTAAATTTTTTTAATTATTTATCAC
This sequence comes from Agraylea sexmaculata, assembly GCA_022606485.1. NCBI lineage: Eukaryota > Metazoa > Arthropoda > Insecta > Trichoptera > Hydroptilidae > Agraylea > Agraylea sexmaculata. The sequence continues at coordinate 6,618 of JAGTTH010002097.1, forward strand.
TTTTAAAATCTATACAATTATAATGTTATTAATAAATAAAAAAATATCAGAATATCTACACCTACGTAAACGAATTGGGAATAATGTAAGGGAAGTTAAGGAGTTTCAGAAATATTTAATTAATTCTAGAATATTTTTAGGCTATTTAAAAAAACCTAATTACACAGTTTAGTTATTTTGGATTAAAATAAATAGTAGTTTAATAATATTAGCGGAAAGATAAATGTTGTCCACTTAAGTAATGGATTACAAGGCATACGTCACCGTAAATACGAAAGTAGAGTTACTTAGCTACTTTTATGATTGGTTTTTTAATGCCTATGAGCCTCGGACGGGGCACTAATTAACAAAAAACCGATCATAAGTACAGCAAAGCAACTCTATTACCGTCTTTACGGTGTAAGTTTACGGCGACGCACGCCTAGGAAGCCAAGCTTATCGTAACTAACTCAAGCTGTGAATGTTAAAAAAGCACATCCACTGGATATTTGTAAAAAAATCGAGAATGACTTTGATTGGTGATATCGATTTATGTTTTGTAGTGCAAGATCATTCGAAAATTAAAAATAATATTCAAAAGCATTAATTTATTTTTAATATTTTTTTCACACACAAATATCAATAGTGGATTAATAATTGAATGATTTATTTGAGTCTTTTGGTGCTAGAATATCTTTACTTTATACACTTAAACATAAAAAACAGGATACGACTTACATTATATAACACATATACTTTAACGGTAACTGTAAGTCATATTAATATAAATAAATAATTTCTAAAATAGGTCGAAATCCGATCTAAAACTATGAATCCCGTGTGAATATATCTGGATGACAGGTAAACTCCCACAAGGTAATTTATCATACAGGTACCTATGTAATGTTTAAAATATTAATAATATAATAAAGACGAATATCAAATAGACATCATTAATGCGGTCGAAGAAAAAGCACAATTAAGTAGGTGTAACTTGAAACGACCAAAAAATAAATTTTTGACCTTTTCATTTGGATGTAATTTAAAATATTATCGATACGAAAATTAATGAATGGAATCGTTGATTTTTTTTCTTCAGTTTCCGTGTTATTAGGCCCTTTGTATTTTTACATGGCTTCACGGACAAAACAGTCACATGCATAATTTATTGGAAAACATCACACAACTCCAAATAATCTGAAGGACTAATCGATTCAAGCCTTTTCGGTTGTCTATTCTAGTATTCTAATAAAATTACCAAACACAATAAATATCTATTTTTATAAGTTATTGATATTATTTGTTTTGTTGAATTAAAAATACAATCAAAATCCTTTCAACAGTTTGAAGCTTTTACTTATAAGTACAAAAAATGTAATAATTAAAAATCAATACAATCGATTTTCTATTATCTTATAATTCATGGACATATGTAGATTAAAAAAAACAATAATAACACTGTTAATTTTATTTCCGAATACTTTAATTATTGAAGACGAAAACTGGTGTTTGAAATAGCGCGATTAATTTAAAAATAAGTAAAATCAAGACTTTTCGCTGCATTATATTTTTTCCAATATTATCAATCATGGCCTTTTATTTTATTTGATCTATTTTTAGGATACTTGTATATTTTTTTACGAATAATGGTATCGATTGTAGTCTTTCGATGTGATCAATTAGGGCCTTTTTTATTTTAACCATTATTTCAATTGTAGAAGATAATTTTTTTTTTGAAATAACGTACATTATCGATTATAGTATTTGCGGTGTGACCAATCAGTACCGTTCGCGGGATTATAATTTTGTGGTATGACCAATGAAGACACATCTAAATTTTAACATTTGCCTCACAAATTCTAAAACCCACACATATCTGATGTTTACACACACATTTTAATATTGAAATCACACAAAATTCCATATGTTTTTATACCAAACTGGAGATAATTTAATTGTTATCTTATTTATTAACATCATAAGGTATTAAATTTTTTTTTTTAGCCAATTATCAATGATGCTAAGTCCAAAAATGCAACGCGCTGTCCGCGTCAACGACGCTCAACTGCTTCACCTGGCCGACAGGGCGCAGTATGATCATTCGCAGGTAAACCATTAATTAATAATTATTCATTGAAAAATACCTATAAAATTTCCATAGTTGCCATATTAATTTGGTAATTTCGAAAGTGCTTTGGAGAAATAAATCAATATTGGGACATCTTACCGAATAATTGTATTAAAGACACCCTCGATCCTGTCGAATACCTGTTTTCAAAATTGATTCAATATTCAGATATAATGAAATAACAAAGCGAAAAGCCATTTTCTCGCTCTACGAAGAATTTCTATTGTATATATAAAATTTTATCTTTATATTTCACAGGCTGGCTATCTTTATAAAAGAACTGCAGACAGTAACAAATGGCAGCTCAGATATTTCGTCCTGTATCAGGTTTGTTGTATTTTTTCTTATGAATATAACTTAATAGATCGACACTGTCGTATTTTAAAAGCGATGAAGTATTATCATCTATCATATACGTAATAAAAATAAATATATATTTATTATGCACTACTATTATAAATCTTAGAACTCTGCAAAAATTATTCGAATGTGTCGTTCCATATTTCTCTAAAATAAAAATAGGTGCAACTTTCAGGACACTCAAACTGTATAATTATAGAATTTATCAATACGTGAAATAATCCATTAAATAAATATAATAAATTATAGATATTTTAAAGGTTTAATTATTATAAATTATATGTTAGCGAGAAAAACATTGGATTTTTGATTTGATTGCAATAAATAGCCTTTGTAAACAAAACAACAAAAAGTTAATAAAAAAAGTATGTGCATAAATAATTTTTGATTTAAATATGCAGTTTTCTTAGTTATCATAACTAATTGTAATCTAACATAAATTGACTTTAAATATAGCCTATTTCGTATAAAAAAAATATTTCAGATTCTAGATTGTTTAATTGAAATTTGTCAAGGTTTAAATTGATAGGAAAAAAGTTAAATTTGAAGGTAAAAATCTGAATACTTTACAATTCATTATCAATTTAAACCTTGAAAAATTTCCATTAAACAAATATTCATCCATTTTAGAGTCTGAAATATTCAAAAAATTAATTTGTTTAATGGAAATTAGTCAAGAGTAAAATAGATGAGAAATAGGGTGAATTTGAAATTAAAACCCTTTAAATCTGTAAAAGCATATGTCACAGTCTTATTATAATAAAAGCTCACGTGGCAAATTAATAATAAATGTGTAACTTAAATAAATTTGCACAAAAATATTTGTTTTCTTCTCTCTTTGTAAACTGTAGATACGATTTTGTGTTAATAGCCCATCATATTTATTTATGTCTATTAAACGAATGATTAAAAATATTTTATCATTATTATAATACATACATGTTCATTTAACTTAAAAATCTCTATTAGAATTATGGTTTTTCTACTGATTAAAAAAAATATATCGCGTGACGTGACGGGAGTGTCCTCGGTTAAAAATCTACGACATGCAACCTTTATCCGAAAATATTTAAATTCAAAAACAAAAACACACGAAGCAGTATTTAAGATTAACGATCACTATTATTATAATTGTAGAATATGATGTTCTATTATGAAAACGAAAACAGCACTCGTCCTTCAGGCGTTGTTCTACTCGAAGGAAGCTATTGTGAAAGAATCGGACTGAGAGGCGCTTCTCCCGATAGACAATTAGCGGTAAATTAATTAAAATCAGCACACATATTTATACAGTATGGAGTTGACAGCTAATTAATTATATATTTTTCAACAGTATTGCTTCACAATATCGTATAGGAGAGAAAATCAAAGGCAGTACGAGCTGAAGGCTACTTCTGAAACAGACTGCGTACATTGGATCGATGCCATTAGAGATGCAAGGTAATTAATTAAATTATATTTATATCTTCTTCCACTCAAACATATATTACGGTCTTCAAATTAAATTTAAAAAAAAATACGACCACCCTATTTTCAATTCAGAAGATTTTATTTTGCACCGCATACGTAATTGGACTGGGGTGACCACGTTTCTATTATATAACATCATTAATTTAATTGTATTAAAAATATACTAGGTTGAATTTTAAGTATTGAGAATATTTTGGCAAAAATATCAAGGCATATTATTTCTACCTTAACTAATTTGTCAATTTGGCTCACTTATTAAGCTTGGGATTCTTAGGCGTGCGTCGCCGTAAACGTACACAGTAAAGACGGTAAAAGGGTTGATTTGCTGTACTTTTGATCGGTTTTTTGTTAATTAGTGCCTCGACCGAGGCATTATCTAACAAAAAACCAATCATAAGTGTAGCTAAGTAACTCTACTTTCGTATTTACGGTGACGTATGCCTGGTAATCCATTACTTAAGTGAACAACATTTATCCTACCGCTAATATTATTAAACCACTATTTATTTTAATCCAAAATAACCAAACTATGTAATTAGGCTTTTTTAAATAGCATAAAAATAGTTTAGATAATTTAAATATTTTTGCAATACCTTAACTCCCCTTACATTATTCCCAATTCGTTTACGTAGGTGTAGATATTCTGATATTTTTTATTTATTAATAACATTATGGTTGTATAGATAATAAAAAGTGATAAATAGTTATAAAAATACTATATTTCATCTTTTTCACCCGATAAAAGTATACAATTATAAAAAAATATATCAAACCACGCTGATATTAACTATATTTGAATAAGACGTAAGGAATTGTATAAGACGTATTTACCAACATAAATAAATGAATTTTATTAAAAAAATATCGATTAATTATGTATTCTTTTGTTTTTTTTTATTTTCATCAATTAATTTCATTAAAAAATCCAGAATGTGTATTTTTCTCATATAAAACGAATTCATTTTTTTATATTTAATAAAAATACCTTAAATGATGGTCAACCTAAGAGGTGTATCATGTTGCCTGTTCAAGTTGCATTTCCCTGATGTCGCATATAAATGTGATAATCATCGGATTATATTAAAGGGTCGTTTTGCAATTTATTACTCGCTAATGCTCTCTAAATATCGTTTTAACAAAGAAAAATATTGTGTTATCTAAATTTTAATTACACATTTCACAAACTAAAATCCTCTTCTTTTTATATATTAGCACAATTAAGAAAAAAATCCACCCATTCGTTGTAAAGTACCGAACGTCACTGATTTTTGTATGAAGACAATTTGAAATGTTCCATCGAAATATTTTGTATTCATTCATATGTATGAAATGTCATTTTAATTATTATTTTTTTAAATCTGATTTCAGCTTCAACAAGGTGATTCTCCAGCGGGAGGAATTAGAGCAACGTCATCTACATTTATTACAAGTTGTCGAAAGTGAAAGAACTGCAAGATCTCAATATGAACAAACTTGTGAAGATTTGGCAGCTGAAGTTGCCAAACTCAGGGCAGAGGTGATAATTCAAAATTATAATCCAACCTTACAAATCAAATGTTTATTTACACAACTTATGATATAATATTTTCAGCTCTGCGCCTTAAAGAAAGAATGGTGTCCAGGTCCAAGATCTGTTCCCAGCACTTCTGGTACAACCCAACAGCAACTAGACGCTTTGGAACTGAAAAAGATCAAGAAAGTTCAGGTAAATGATCAAAATCAATCATGTATACAGTGCTTCTAAATGGACTTGATATAATTCTAGAGCTTTTTTCGAGGATGGTTGTGCCGCAGACGATGGAAACAAATTGTAGAACAATATATCAAAAGTCCTCATGCTGAAAGTATGAGAAAAAGAAACAGGTATACATATAAATGTAAAAATAAAATAATTCAATAAGAAAATATTTGAATTTTATTTTAATTTTAGCTTGGTATTTCGCATGGTGGAAGCCGAAGAAGAATATGTCGAGCAGATGGAAATATTAGTATGTATTTTACAATTGAATTGTGAAATTGTAATATTTATTAATATCTTTTGTTCAGGTGTCCTGTTTTCTTCGACCTTTCAAAATGGCGGCGAGCTCTAAAAAGCCCCCTTGCTCACACGAGGATGTCAATTCTATATTTCTCAATAGTGAGACAGTCTTATTCCTCCATCAGATCTTCCTCAAGGGTCTCACTTCCAGGATGGAATCTTGGCCGACACTTGTTCTAGGTATTTTCACAAAAAAACATGGTTTATTTGTAAACAATGCAGGTATTTAAATATTATATCTAATTAACACCATTTAAGCTTTTATACAGAATTTTGAAATCATCCATTACCTTTAATTAAACCCTCATCCAAGACTTCCACAAATATCCCTATTTTTCATCAAATAATTATCATTATCATGGGTATGTTTTACAAATAGTACTATGGAATCGAACCAAGCCATAGATGACTAGTTTCTACTTTATGATTCTGTGGTCTTTAATGAGATGTCTTTAATCATTTTTACTTGTATTTATGTATGTGTTTGTAATAAATTATCCATCATTGGAGAAGTTTATACGAGATGAGAACAGAACGATTTACTACAATATCAAGTAAGTTTGTTCACATAAAATCGTCCATAGAATAAAATATGTCCAGTTTTCTAGAAAGCTTACTGTATATGAATTACTTACTTTTAAAATGTTGAAACAAGAGATCGACATACTCTGATATTAGAAAAATTGTCTGGTGCAGGTGATTTGTTCGACATGCTGCTTCCAATGCTGTCCATCTACCAGGAATATGTGAGAAGTCATCACTACTCTCTCCAAGTCCTCACAGAATGCAAACAAGGGGCTCAATTTGCCGGGTTGCTGTCCAGACTGGAAGCCAAACCGGCCTGTCAGGGAAGATCTTTGGAAACTTTTCTAACTTACCCAATGCATCAGGTAAACAGCAACTAGTGATTTGGTTCTACATAAAATTGTCAAATTTATCTTTTATGGGCAATGCTTAATAAATTTTTTTATATATTATTTATTCAGGTGCCAAGATACATTATTACTCTACATGAACTATTAGCACATACACCCCACGATCATGTGGAAAGGAAGTCATTACAACATGCCCGTCAGCAACTGGAGGACCTCTCCAGGCAAATGCACGATGAGGTAAAGTTTTCACAAATATGTATAAAAAGTGTCAGAGTGGTAATCAGCTACTTCTAGAATTATATCATATTTTTAAACTCTAGCACTTTAAATATGAATAATTTGTAGATGAACAAGCTTTTTGACTTAGACTTTGATTTATATGCATTTAGTACAAATTGAAAGCATGCAATTCTCTCAACAGTGTATATAATTGTTTCTGAAATGTAATTAATAAAAATATAAATTTATTCCTCATACTGATACTCTAATTAAACATCTTTAAAATTTTAATCCTCAACAACATTTACTCAGTGGTAATAAGTTGTATTTCAAACAATTTAGGTAAGCGAAACAGAAAACCTTCGGAAAAACTTAGCAGTAGAAAGGATGATCATTGAAGGATGTGATATCTTGCTGGATGTCAATCAAGTCTTTGTAAGACAAGGTAAGTTTTTATTTTCTTCCAAATAAAAAAAAAATCACTTATAAAACATTAAAACGTATATTATCTCCAATATATTCATGATTTGCTTTTGCCGAATAAAATATCCGCAAGCTAATATTAGATAGCAAGCCTTAGTGTAGTCATCATAGTTTAGATATAAAAAACGCAATTTAGAATATAGAATATTGTCTTCAATCTTTGATTATATTAGATTTTAAAATTAAATTGACTTAACTTATAAATTGAGATTTGATACAATAATATCTAATGTAATGTAAATATAATAAATTATTATAACTTTATAATAAATCTGGGTACTCATAAGTTATTTTATAATTTTAATGCAAGTTACAGTTGTTATTTTTTATGTTATTTGTCCGCAGGGATATTGAGTCAAGTATCCGGAGGAGGGAGCAGTGGTCGGGGGCGTCGCACTTTGCAGCAAAGACAAGCTTTCCTATTCAGTCATCATCTCATATTGGGCACTCGCGCTCCTGGAGGTAGACTGCACCTTCTTCCTGATGTGGGGCGTGTTCCACTTGCTGATGCACTGCTTATTGAAGACCCTTCCAATAGCCTCGATGATGGTTTGTTATATTTCATTCATTCATATAATCAACTGTCAAAATGTTATATTTTTTCAATTTCAGATTCCTCTTCCGTTTGTTCCTCTTCCTCATCTGCAGATAATTTTCAAAATAAGGATTTTAAAATAGTGATAGACAGTAAAGGGACACAATTTTCAATTCATTTGGGTATGTGTAAGATATTCAAGATACTCATCAAATGTTAAATTACTAATTAATTTAAAAAAAACAGTTGCTGCTAGTGTACAAGAAAAAGCTGCATGGATCAGTGACATCGGGCAATGTATGGAAAATGCTCAATGGACCGAAACTGGTATGGCAGGCGGTGGCGGAGATGGCACATCGCTCTCGATAGCCGGTGGAACCAGTGGTCGGTGTGATCCACGTCTCTTTGCTGACGATGTGGATATTCGCTTTTCTAGAGCTTTGAACTCTTGCAAAGTGCCCCAAATTAGATATGCCACTCCAGAGAGATTGCTTGAAAGGCTAACAGGTTGTTTTAACTAAGAAAAATATAAATTGAATTTATTTAAATAAACAACTAAACATTTACAGATTTGCGTTTCTTGTCTGTGGATTTCTTAAATACATTCCTTCTGACATATCGTGTATTCACTGATGGAGAAACTGTACTCGAAGCTCTCAGGAGAGTATTTTATGCTGAAGTTGAAGTGGGAATGGCACCTCCGCAGGGTGATAGTCCAGCCGGTGAAGGAGTTGATGCTGCTGTTACAACTTCAGAATTAAGAGCACCATCTCCAGGACCTTCAGCAAGTCGCAAAGCTAGCGGAGCTAGTTCAGTTTCAGGTGAAATAAAATTCAATTCTCATATTTACTATATATTATCAAGTTACTTTTACTTAATAATTTTTAACTTTTAGGTTATGGTTCAGAACAAAGTGATAAAGACTATCAAACTCGAAATTGGAGATCAAGTTTAAGGAAATGTAAATAGATTTCATTAACTCCTAACATATATAATTGGTTAGTCTTACTAACGTTAGTTTTTTTACAGTTGACGAAGAAATAAGGGAACATACCTTGTCTCCCGTACCCACATGCAGATCTCGTAGAGCATCGAATGCTCAAAAGGTGAGTTTCACAAATATAAATTAAATGTTTCAAGTAATATCATTATTAAATTACTATGTTATTTTGTCAGCTCGATGAAGACAGCTCTCATTTAACAATACCAAAAATATTAGAGTCATCTTCTAGCTCAGAGACATTAAAAGGTAACCCACATAATATACATAATATTTTACTTAACCTAGTTGAATCTCTTTAATTTAGGACCATCTCCATCATCTCCAAGTAATTTAAGTTCGGTTACGCTAGTTGGAAGTCCAGCTGATCCTGAAAAACAACAAAAGTTCTCTGAAAACTTTAAGCAGATGGGGGATATCGTAAAGTTAGGTGACTCTCCACATAAAACTGTTCCTGAAATAAAAAGTGGATCTGTCCAAAGCGAAGTACTCGTATATAAATCAACATGTCATGTGCGTAAGGAAAGTATTGTGAGTCATACCGAACGCTCCGAACAACACAGACATTCTGATGCTTCATACAAAGTGTCAGTAGATTACCAAAATGAGGATGTACCAAGATCCAGACTGTTGAAAAATGAACCTGACCTTCTTCCAACATCTCCTCAACATTACCAAGTTTGTATAAATACTGTTTAAATCTTTTAAAATCAATCATTCATATGTGTAATTTTAATCTCGAAGCTGGATAGCTCAAGCCGAAGGCCATCAAGTGAACAAAATACACCTCGTAGAGCATCAAGGTATAAAATTTTTGTTTTTACAAAATATGTCAAACTTTAAAAGATAATAATATATTACTGTTTTCATTAAGTGAAAAGCGTGGAGAAGGGTCTTTCAGTGGTATGAGTAGTTGGTTTAATTCAGAAAGAAGAGCGTCAGCTGATAGACGACCCTCATCAGCATCACACCGATCTTCATTTTCTCAACATCTTTTACAAGTAAGAAATAAAATACATCTATGAAATGTATATTAATTCTGAAATACATCAATATGAAATACAACTCTTTTTTTTAGACTTGTAGAAGAGAAGCCAGTCAACCTAGAGCGGGAGTTGTTATCACTTCTTTCCGGCAGTCTCACAGAAGGTTTGTTATTTTTTTTGAATATCTCAATCATAGGTATACAGAATCAAACTCATTATCTTATTAATCATTCTTCTTTATAAAATCTATTCATTTTTCATTCATTTTATCGAGTTTAATGTGTATTTTTGTGGTTTTGTTTTATATACAATTGCAGTTTGGCAGACGACTTATGGTAAGTCAAGAGAAGAGGATTGTCGCTCATTAACTGGTCATATATTTTTGATATACATTTTATTACTTGGCTACAAAATTGAATATGAATGGATACCTTATAGATATACATATAATATATAGCTAATAGAAGCATGGCATATGGAGAAAAATAGATTTTTATTCATAGAATAAACCACATTTCAACCTTCAACAATCCTATTTATGAAATTTTTTTATTTTGTAAATATGTATTTCAAAATTATAATGTTCACTAAGAAAACTTCAAGCTAATTAGTTTTCATGGTTAATATTAAACCCATATGTCTGTACCTCTTAGCCAAAGTAGATTTATCAAAATAATTTGAATAAAAAACCATATTGAAGTCTCGATTCACTCCAACGAAATATTTTCATTGTCCAAGCCAATGCAAAAACTCAACCCTACCACATCAAATGAAATATAATCAATCCATAGTATTTTTTATACTCATGCCTAATAGACTAGTTGGACATAAAATATCCCCATATTTTTATTAGCTTGTCTGTATGGTGGAAGTAATAAATCTAGGATTTAAAATAGGTTAATGCAATATTAAAATTATTTATTACTTCTATCAAAAAATAAAAAAAATAGCTTCGAAATCTCTTAAGATAAGGCACGCAATAGATTTAAAAATTCAACAATTTTTTATTTCTAATCTGCTTATCACCTTCACAGCCATTAGAAATAGATGAAAATTTTTAGATCTTTTAAATAATATCAATGAAATAAAATAAAGTCTACATACAACCTATAAAGTTAAAAGGTTTAATATTAATACATATTTCGCTTTTGACAATAAGTTTAATAAAAATTTAACATGCTACGTCTTTCTTTATATTCTTAAATAATAAAAAAAATAGCACTTGTATGCATAGATGTTTTTGAAAAACTCTAAAATTTGTTTGATAATTATTTACAGGAGTAGCACATCAACAGCTGCAGCGGCTTTTGCCATTGCCACTTCAGCATCAAGTAACCCGAGAGAACCCAGAAGGGATTCAGCAGCTCCTAGAGATTCTGTTACATCTACGGCTGCTACTATGAGAGTTCTTAATGTTTTGAGGTATTATTAATTAAATTGATTTGTGTTTTTAGTATAATCAAATCAATAATGTATTTTCATTCTCATAGGCATTGGGTATCAAAACACTCACAAGACTTTTGGATTGAAGGCAAATTGAGAAATGAAGTTGCCAACTTCTTAGAAGATATTGTTTGCAGTCCAAATCTATTGCCGGCTGAACATCGTGCCGCTGCTCATCTCTTGAGATTGCTTGCTAGAGAAGAAGAAAGGAAGCCGGACCTAAAAGCTTTACTTTCACCCCCCATTGTATGAAAATAAATTATTGAATTAAGTGCTTTATAATCATTATAATACTTTGTTTTGATTTGCAGTGTCCAAGCAAAGAGAATATTGAGACGCTTTCAGCATTAGAGATTGCCGAACAAATGACATTTTTAGATCATCAAATATTTATATCCATCAGAAGCGAGTATGTATCGGTGTTTTAAAAATACATAATATGGCTTTTACTATTTGTCTTCAATTTTATTTATAGGGAGTTTCTGGGACAAGCCTGGATGAAAGCGGATAAAGCTGAGAGAGCTCCGCATATTCTAGCAATGACAAGACATTTCAATCAACTGTCAACTCTTGTTGTATCTGAAATATTGAGAAAGTCTACACTCAATGGTATAAAAATAGGTTGTTGAAACTAAATTTTATGTAACTAAACATATGTATCATTCAGGGCGAGTGAATGCAATTGAGAAATGGGCAGCCGTGGCAGATATATCAAGATGTTTGCATAATTTCAACGGTACGCTACAAGTATGTGCAGCTTTTACAAATTCTTCTGTTTACCGTCTCAAGAAAACATGGGAAAAAGTATCAAAAACGGTAAAACATGACACTTTGGTGTAAATTTTAAGGAGTAAAATAATATCAAAAATCATTTTGTAGAGCCGACAAACTATTGAAAAATTACAATCACTAGTTTCATCCGATGGGAGATTTCGTGCTTTAAGAGACGCTTTGCACAGGTATTGAAATAAGTTAATACATTAATGTTTGATTACTAAAAATGTAATGTTTCCTAGATGTGATCCACCATGTATTCCATATTTGGGATTGTATCTTAGTGATTTATCTTTCATTGAAGAAGGTACACCAAATTTCACTCCAGAAGGCTTGTTGAATTTTTCTAAAATGAGAATGGTATGAAATTATAATGCATTGATTAGATTTTTGCATTTGAATGATTTTTTTTTCAAACAGATTGCACATGTCATCCGAGAAATCCGTCACTTCCAACAGACACCATATAAGATTGAACATAATCCAAAGGTAAGTAACAAGTGGTAGAGTCATTATTTAATTTAGCATTCTGATTCATAACTGTAATTATATTTCAGGTATGTGGTTATTTGTTAGATCCGACTCTTCACCTAGAAGAGGAAAGACAATACAGATTGAGCTTAGAATTGGAACCTCGAACAGCCAGAATGTCATTACCACAAAATATGTGAATACATAATATATGTAGTTATCAATTTTAATCCACAGACTTTTGGTTCAGCGCTTTGAACAAATCCTCAATAAAACAATTAAAATGGTATTATTTAACCATCTTCCAGAGTATAATTTATATTTACCATATTCTACATCAAATAATGAAGACAGACAATACTGCAACAAATGCTTTTTAATTATCAAAAAGCACTGACTTATATAAAACATAAAGATGAGTTAGGATATTACATGCAAAACATTGATGTAATGTAATAATTATAAAAATGCCATTACTAATACAATATTTATTATTAATATTAAAATGTTAAAGTCATATCAGAATTGTTTATATTTATAATTGAGTTTACACTTTGGTGTTATGGATGAAATATTTATGTATAAGAGATGCTTAATTAATATATTTATAGTAAGTACTTCAATGTCAAAATGTTAACTCTTTCTATTGAATCTGAAAAGCCAAATTATACAAGAAATATTATACAGTGTATTGTAATTGAAACATTTAACACTCGGATGAGCCCAAAGCCCATCGGAGCGTTTGTGAGTGCTTATGCCCATCATTATTTAATTAATTATTCTAAATATAGTATTTTTCTATAATATTTGAAAAATTATTTACAATATAGATATAATTGTTGAACACATTCAAGTGAAAAGTGAGATTACTTTTAATCGTAGATTTTTTCAAAATCGTAAGTCTTTCAGGGTCTCAACAATTCATGCTTAAAAAGCTTACTATGAGCACATCTGAGCCGATAAACTAACTCATTCACTGATTATCTCAGGATTGAATCAACTCTTACAAATTTATTGCTTATGACAATCTCTTTAAATTGGATATTGTGAAGAGTCTGGCTTTTCAACGTTGTTAACCTTTCTAAATGGAATTTTATGAATACTTGTTACCGAAACAATGTTACGTTTTCTTCTACACACTTTTGTACTGTTTTTACAGTATTTAATATTATTATTATGTATTATGACAAACTCAACATGCTTCATATGACAGCAAAATATTGTGATTTTATTATAAGATAAGCAGATAAGTACACTCACTTGATGATTTGAAATGAAATTAAGCAAAGATTCTTCATTCAGTGTCTTACATATCATCTTTGTATTGAAAAAAATCATAAATTTAGGTGTACAAAAATCAGATGTTTAATTTATAAAATGTAGTAATTATTTATAATATGTGTCGAGAACGGCTATAACAATCTTTGAATTGATCTTATGGAATGACAAAAAATACAAATAAATTTATCTTTGTGTGTGTGTGTGTTTGGATGTATTGTACTTTGAGATTGTGTGTAATTAAAATTTCATATAATAGTAATAAATTAATAAGTTATTGTTATTGTTAGTCTAGTGTTTTTGCCTATACGGCAGCTGTTGTTAAGAGCTAAAAAGTTGTTGATAAAAGGCAGGTCCTTTATAATGTTTTCTCTCCACATTTCTTTTGTTAAAACCTACAAGAAGTATTCTATTTTGCACTAAATGTTTGTAAAATTGTCAATTCCATACTTTCCCTGTGGAAGTATTCAGTTTTGTGTCACAAAGTCTTTTCGGTGACTAAGCGGTATTCTTGTAAGTTGAATTGAAATAAAGCCTCATCTAAATTGAGTGATTTATAATATAAACTGCACATAAATATTTAAAGAATATCTAATGTTATCTGTGATCAGTCTGTTGAATAGATTCGTAATGAGTTTAAATGCCCAAAAATTAATGTATTATATAGAAAACAGATATGAAACACATTTAGATCTTTATTTGATTCTTATGAATAGATTTTAATATGTATTGTCCGCTGAATGTTACATTAAAATTTTGCAAAAATACCACTTAGTTTTGAAAGCACTCGCATGCTTTTATTAAAAAAAATATATCACTAAATATTACTAATGTAAGTGCGACTCACTTTTGGTTGTATTAGGCTCAATTTTGCTCATTTAATCTGAATATCCCTTAAGTAAAACAAAAGGGTACATTGATTTTTTCAAATGATTGATCATACTATGCCAAATATATCACTACTTATAGAAAATATCAATGTTGATGTTTATTTGTTATAGAGAATGTGTCTGAAGTTGTTTGTAACTTTAATCTATTCATCGACTTATTCCCTTTTATACTATTCGATCTTTTCTAACACTTCATATCATATATTTTGACCAAAATTTATTGACGAAAATAAACAAAAAAGCATCTTCAGGGCAGCGTTTTTATTCAACCTTTTCTTGTCCAGTCATTGTTATAGATGGAAAATCGATTTTGATATAATATTAATTCCAACCTTCTTTATCCCAGAACCACTATAATTCCCCACTTTCCTGCGAATATAACCCAGATTAATAATTCATTACATTCATATACGAAATAGGTTAAACAATTTAGTAATGTGATTGGGGAAAATTAATTATTATTCCAATCCATGGGTCAAGTTTAATGCTTTTTGTAAAAATTAATATGTATTATTCAGAATGTGGGTGAGTAATAAAATATTTCCAACAGTTATTCTCGATGCTCCTAAAAATAAAACAGCAGTATCAAAATTATAATTATGTTTATATTTAGACGAAAAGTTTATTACACAGTAGGAAAAGAGTGGAATTTAGTTCATATTCTGGACGAAATTTCTGATTAACATTCCTGCCTATTGTTTTAATTATTTTAACAGCAAAATAGACGGACGAATTTCACACTTTCCTTTTGAATTGCAGGTATTTATATTACATTTTACAATCAAAGTTTCGTCGAGAAATTCGGCCGAAAATTATTAAATTCACCTTCACCAAAGTTGTTCGCGAAAGAAAGGAAAGTTTTCATTTTCCAATTACACTTTTCATCCGAGACTTTTTCATTTAAAAATTATCATATTATTCGGATTTCGATTTATCCACAACAACCATACTATTATTTAATATATTTAATAATAAAAGACGATCATGTAACTAATTTTATTATGATTTTTTGAAATATTATTTGAGGTAACTGTGAGCTACGCCATAGTCGCTCTGGATCTACGCCGTAGCCGTACTTTAGTTCTAGTCTGAGTTAAGTTCCATATTTTAAAAATTATAAAATTATTTAAAACTTTGATAAGTGCTGAATTTATCATTTTCATTTCAATAAATTTCCTCCTAAGACTGTAATTAAATAAATGAATTTATTCATCAGCCAAATTATTAGACGATAAAACTGAGCCTTTAAGTTATTCATGAATTAAGGATATTTTTCGTCTAGTAGAGTGCTAATGGATTTAGAGAACTATAATTGAGTCTAACTAAACGCGTTAAGTCAGCAAAATTTATACTTAGAATGCTAAATCTAAGGGAGTCAAACAAGCTGGAAAATATCAAACTATTTTTATACGCAATTAATTTTTAAATAGTTTATTTATATGTGAGTATTAGATTATTTTATGATAATAAACAATATTGAATTATTTTATCGAGAATGCTCACAATATTAAATTCCATCACATTACTGTTATGCTTGTTAATTCTTCTGACACTAATCTAATTATTGATGAATACTTCATCACAGTTTTAGAACATGAAGTCGTACATTAGAACATCGGCATGGTTCACCGCCTTCAAACACTTTCCTCCTGAAAGCTCTTAATTCAGCAACCACTTAAATGAGCACAACTCCGGCTATTTCCTCATTAATTTTTCTTAATTAAGAGCTCGGCCAAGGAATCTCGCTTATTTTGAATATTCCTCGCCGCCCTTTAATTTAAAAAAAAGTTCCAAACGCGAAGAATCAACTCCGAGAGAAATTCGACGAGATTCCATCTAACAAGCAATAAATTCCAAGAAGAATTATATTTATAGTATAATATTAAAAGGGGTGAGTAATTGATTGTTTGACGTCAGTACTTTTTTGAAAACAACCAAAAAATTTGTAAATTTTGATTTCATTTCAAATATTCTTTTATTTATATATATATGCCCCGAGGGGCTTTTGAGAAGGGTTTTATACACAACAACGTGTTAATTAATTGTTTGTTGGTGATCTTAACTAATTCTAGTTACACAGGTCACCGACTTAATAATCAGTATTTACCTTACAATACAGGAAATCAGAGTAAACCTGGATTAAAACGATCGATCGGGATTTTATAAATATTATTTCTCTCCCAGTCGTAATTACCGAATTAAACCGATGACTACAGTATTTGTTATAAAATAATGTTGATGATAATATTAATATTTGATCAAAATTAATGAATATTTGAAATTGTTTTAAATTTGAATGTTTTGAGCCAATTTTCATGTTTTTTATAATTTTATTTAGTCAAAATATTTATAGAAGAGGTGAGGTATCGCAGATATATTCATTTATTATATTTTTAATAATTACACAGCTTGGGTGACCTTTTTTTGTTTATGTAAACACAGAGTAATCTTTTTAAAAATATGATTTCATCGTTTATTACATCTGAGAGTTCGGGAATAATATTAATAAAATCCCGATGGATCGTCTTGGTCCAGGTTTACTTTAACTAGTTATAGTTAAGATCACCGACATATAATAAATTAACACGTTGTTGTGTCTAAATTACCACAATTTGTAAAAAAAAACTCAAAAGCCCTTATATAAATGAATAAATAATAAAATTATTTTTTTATTCAAACGACCAACGGTGTTATAGTTTGAAAAGTTAAAATTCAATCAAACAAATCTTAATCGATTCAACATAATACAATGCGAACAAATTTAGAGTAATGAATTCGGACTTCATTATTCTCTGTAGCTTTTGTAAATGTATAATTTTTTTAAATAATTAATTCCCACGACGAATGGGTCTGCTTTGATGACGGGTCAAATTGATTTCAATTCTCGTTACTTTGGGTTCCAAGTAATGATAAAAAATGGGCGGCTTGTGTCCAGTAAAAATAAAGGGAAAATAGCGTGTTTTTGGTTGTAAAGGTCTCCTGTGGCGACAAAACTAATAGGCGAACCTTCATGAGGGAAAAACGAGAAAATATCACCGCAAACAAATGAGACATGCCAAATGAAAAGATTTTCACCAAACAAACATATACAAAAACCCTTTAGGCACACGTGAACATAATATATAAAAATCATCGGTACACCCGCCAAATGATGAGACATTCAGGATTGTTTGAAAATCCTTCTCATAACAAAACTTAGTGAAAAAAACTACCCACAATTTAAATAGATATTCAACTGCTTTACATTAAATAACAAGATTTTAATCGAAGATATTAAGAGGAAATAGAACGAAAACTTTCTTGATTCAATACCCTTCAAATGAACACCCACATTAAACTAAATTTCAGTGATTATTGAATTGAAATCATTTATTTAAAATTAATATAGAAGTATTTATAGATTTTTTTAATGGAATGAGAAGCGTGGCTACAAATACTGTGTTGATGGGTTAAAATCCTCCCCAAGTATGAAATAATAAATTGATTTGATCACTTATTACTACTGGAAGATCTGGAATAATATTAATAAAATCGCGATCGATCGTCTTGATCCAGGTTTACTCTGATTTCCTGTATTGTAAGGTAAATACTGATTATTAATTCGGTGACCTGTGTAACTAGTAATAGTTAAGATGAATTTTGAACGTTGTATTGCTTAAAAAATGTCAAAATCTTCTCAAAAAACCTCATTGGACCGTGTATAAATAAATACTCAATAATTTATTTTATCTGATAATAATGAATTTATCACCTACTTCGTGTCCCTATTCACCCTATCAGAATAATTTAAATGCATTTTTTTTCAAAATAATATTTTATCATCTTATTAATTTTAAATTTAAAAATAAAAAATATAAGTACTTAAATTAATCTACAAAATTGTCATCAATCAAATCAAATTTTAATTCAAGCCGATCAAACTTGTTTCAAATGAAATTGAAATTTAAAAAATGGCTTAATTTTTTTGAATGCTATCTTTAACAGGAGTGGTTTTTTTCTTCATTTTTTACTGATTATTTAGTCAGTGACCTGCGTAACCAGTAATAGTTAAGATCAACGATAAATTAACATTTTATTGTATCTAAAAAATTGTAAATAATGGTAGAAAAAATGTATAAAATGGCATTTAAATATACTTTCACCTAACTAAGGCATCTTATTTTAAAAATTATATACACCAGTAATAGCGCTTATATTATTTTATGTTAAATAAAATAACGGTTATAAAATTAATTAAATATTAGTTATGTGACGTTTAGATGACTTTCACTTTAAGCATTATATGTAAATGCCCCAATTTTACAATGCATAATATACACCACAGTAATAAGCACAAATAGTGACAATATTTATTTTTAACTTTATAGGTAATTCTCCCATTATAAATTATTTCTATACACCATTAGACTCTCCTATTAAAAATATATTAATTACATATTTAGTAATATTCATCTTTCACAATAACTAGTGTTCGTGCGTAATTTCTCAATATTCTCGACTAAATGAAGTTTGACTAGCAAGATTGGATCTATAAATTGTTTGCCCAGGGGTGTTTCCTAATTATTTAATAGGGAAATTTATTGAAGCGTTAAGTCCATTGTTATGGAAGTTCAGTTTCTTCTTTATCTATAACTTATTCACTATCTCTTCATTATGAACATCTGTTCCATACGCAAAACTTTATTACTACTCAACACAACTTTCACTTTGATTCGACCGAATCACGTCTAATTTTATTAATAATGAATAATGTGCAATTTAGTATAATTTAGATATATTTTTTTCACCTTTTAAAAACGCATTAAAATAATAAGTGTGACATTAAAAGGAATCGACCTTTAGTTCAAATGTCAATTAGGCTCTATTAATGTAACACCCTCAGTATAACCAACTTAGAATATTTTTGTTAAAATAAATATATATTCACAGTTTCAGAAATTGATTCCGTAAATCCAGTTCCTGAAATCATGCACCTGTCTGTGTCTCTCTTTTTTTTAATGCATTTTCCGGTAAAATCTTTATTTTGTTTGAATAGTCTAGTTTGTAAAAAAACTAGAGAGTGGAGTAAAACGTTGTTCCGTTTAAAGTAGAATCGATATAGCCTGAAGGCTTTTCAGGAGCCCACCGAACCTTTCAAATACGCTTATTTTCAGATCTGAGCTTTCAGTAAATATAAAAATACTATCGTACTAATGCATAAGGTACCCTTTTCAATAATTACATTATACCTTGTATAAATAAAAATTAAATTTTCTGTTAACTATTTTATTACATGGAATATGTTTAATTATTCCAAATTCAGTTATTGATAATTTTACAAAAAGTTAATATTTATTAATTTATTTTGTGTAAAAATCAGTATAAATAAATATTATTAAAATAAAAACTATTAAATTAATAAGATAAATAGTCCAGAAAAGGGAAATTTTCGTAAAATTTTATTGCTATTTCCGACTCCCTTGGTTATAAATAAAGAATACTGATGAATGTTTCATAAATTATTTTTACTGATTGATATATGAAGTTATTTTGTGTGAAAAATTAGTAAATATTATTAAATTAAAATAAAATTATGAATAATATTTTATAATGTTCACATTGCAGTCGTGTAAGAGACGTAACCCTTATTAATAAATATGATTAAAATATAATATAATAAATAAATAAGATAAAAAGTCCAGAAAGAGACATTTTCTTTAAATTTAATGATCATTTCCGACTTTAAATATTACAAGAAAATATTGTTAAATTAAAATAAATTGATGAATATTATTGTATAATATTCACATTGCAGTAGAGTAAGAGACGTAACCTTTATTAATAAACATTAAAAAATAAAATGTATTAAATTAATATGTTGAAAAGTCATTTTCAAAAAGAGGCATTTTTTTATATTAATTTAAATATTATTTCCGATACTCTTGAATATTCGTGAATGTTCCATAAATTATTTTGACTGATTTAAACATTGTATATGATGATATTTTGTGTGAAAGCCCTCATTAATTAATATAATTTATATAAAATAAATTGATGAATATTTTTTATAATGTTCACATTGCGGTAGTGCAGTCTACATCACCCCTATTAATAAATATCAATAAAACAAAATATATTAAATTAATAAGTTAAATAGTCCAGAAAGAGACATTTTCTTTAAATTTAATGATCATTACGATCCGACATTAAATATTACAAGAAAACATTATTAAATTAAAATAAATTGATGAATATTATTGTATAATGTTCACATTGCAGTAGTATAAGAGACGTAACCCTTATTATTAAATATGATTAAATAAATACTAATAAATTAATAAGATAAATAGTAGTTTATTTAGATAAAAGGCATGTTTTATATTTAATTATAATTTTTTATATTTAAATATTCGTGAATTTTCCATAAATTGTTTTGACTGATTGATATATGATGTTATTATTTAAAAAATCCTCATATTCACAGTTAATAATTAAAAGTAAATATTCGTAGTTAACGTTGTTAAATATTGACAAAGTGCATCATAAAGTATTTTACTGATGTGTAGTAATGATCATTAACGCCTGCTACGACATCGCCTACGAGACTACGACACGGCTTATATGAGAATGCTTTTGCACATTATTATTATATGAATACACACATATAATATTTGCATATCAGGCGAGGCTTTCGACCAATTATCATTAATTAAGCAATTATCGTTAGAACTTCAATCTTGAAGCAGTCTCCACTGGGACCGATCCAATATAATGTCTCGTCTCTTACACTCCCGCAATGTGAACATTTATCACCTAACAACTACCATTTTATTGCCTAAATATTATTATAACGCTTATTTACCTGCCAGAAGTACAAATTATAAATACCATCCTTGAAATACAGACAATTGTGGTGTGATTCATCATTATTTTACTACAGCAATCAATGGATATTATTATTGTGTGCTCATTCGATTGTCTGCTGAAATAATCTGTTTACTGAAGACATTATACATCCTTATAATTTATATATGAAACTATTTCGTATTTATACTATTGTTTTGTATATTATATAAATCATTATGAATTCCGGCTTTGAAGGGTAACTTAACAGGTTGTATATAATATTCAGCCTATAATGTGTTATTATTAAATCCCGTATTGCCTGTTGCCCGTATTTAATTATATAACAATGCCAGTTTTACTGCCGTGAAAATTGGTCTTTATGACTTTCGATATTAAATTTCAACTGTTTTCAATTATTAAATATATTAGGATAATTTATAGAAAAGTGGTGGTATTATTTATCGAGACGCTTTACTTAAAAAATAATATTGGATATACTTACTACGCCTTGATTTTATATGCTATTTTAAAAGTGACATCTTAATTTTAAATTAAATATCGAAATATGTCACAAATGAGTGAATTTTGCAGAAGAACGACAGATTAATGAGAATTGATCGCTGAAAAGCATTAGTGTATAATTTAATGTTTAATAACAATTAACATAATAGCTCAGGGAATAAGGTGCATGGTTACAAATCCTACTAAAGTAAAAAAAAATATAGACTGGAAGATTAAAAAAATCGCGGTCGATCTCGTCATGATCCAGGTTTACTCTGATTTCTTGTATTGTATTGTAAATAATGATTATTAAGTCGGTGACCTGTGTAACTAGTAATAGTTAATATCATAGACAGACAATTAATTAACACCTTGTTGTTTATAAAACTTGTAAAAATATGTAAAAAGTCTCTCAAAAGCTCCTTGGGCTGAATATATTTATATATAATAATATATATTAAAAAAATATTTTACTACATTTATTTCTTTATTTTTTCAGAATTTGCATGTTATGGTGAAAATTAGGGCAAACTGAAAAATCATGAGTATTATTAGTATTAATATGTGTATTATTAAAAATTGTAATATTTTTAATTATAATTAGGGCGAATTGAGTATTTATTTGCTCTAGGGGAAGTCTTTTATGAAAATACGTTTTTATTTTATTTATTTATTATCAAGACGATCTATCGGGATTTAATATGTTGTTGTATGTTAACATATAATTGTTTTAATCAATTTTTGATATCTATCACAACAAATCAGGTTTAATTTAATTCCTACATAATGAATATGTTATATAGAGCCGCCCTATCGATGACCTTGGGTACTATAATTGTAGTTAAATAGATTGAATCAATCCAATCAGCATCTTCAGATAATAAATATGTCGTTTAAATAGAATATTTTTAGCGAATGCGTGATTTTCCATACAAAATTTGCGGCCAACCGTTGGAACATTTGCATGTTTAACGCTGGGTAAAGTTTTCATTTCAAAAATACATCTGTACATTTCAAATATGCGAGAAAAGCCTGAAAATGAATCGGAAAGTTTTTTAGCAGGCGAGTGAAAAAATATTACAATATTCAAATACTGTTCCAAAGCCGACGACCTTACATTTATCTTTTCCCCTTGGATTTATATTAAAGAAGTTTTCAACTTTCGCCCACTCTTGTGAATCTTGTGGCTATTTATCAAAGTTAATTTGCATATGGTGTGAAAACAATGCGAAATATATTATGTACAATTTTTTGAATAATATTATAATACGATGACTTTCAATATTATATTTGTATATATGGAAGATGGAATCTGTGAAGTGTTAGGAATTTGTTCATCCTAACGAGACTACGGAAGCAAAAATTAAATTCCAAGTATCATCGTTCTTTACTTTCAGTCACCGAGGACTTGTGCTATTATTGAGATTAAAATGTGAATTGAAAGCGACGACGACAACAATCTAAAAAAAACAATTTAATATGCAGCTAGTTTACAAATTGAGTAAAATTTTTGAAGCACAAAAAAATGTAGAAAAAACGACTCCTCTTATAGATTAAAATTAAGCCATTTTTTTAAATTTCAATTTCATTTGAAACAAGTTTGATCGGCTTGAATTAAAATTTTATTTGATTAATGACAATTCTGTATATTCATTTAAGTACCTTTACTTTTTATTTTTAAATTTAAAAAGAAGAAGATGACAAAATATTATTTTGAAAAAAATATGCAATTAAATTATTCCGATGGGGTGAATAGGGACAAGGAGTTAGTAATTAATTGATTATTATCATATAAAATAAATTATTAAGTATTTATTTATTTTTTGAGAAGGTTTTGACATTTTTTTAGGCACTGCAACGTTCAAAATTCATCTTAACTATTACTAGTTATACATGTCACAGACTTAATCATCAGTATTTACCTTACAATACAGGAAATAAGAGTAAACCTGGATCAAGACGATCGATAAGGATTTCAATAATATTATTTTAAATTCTGTGGGATTTGAACCCATGACCATTTTTGACATATTTGTAGCCACGCGACTTATCCTCTGAGCTATACTGGTTATATTATTTAACGAAAGGAAACGAGAGCTCAAATAAACATAGATTAATAATTTGAATATTTAATGTATTGCTTACATTTAGAGAGATAATGTAAATAAAAAATAATCCCTCATTCAAATGTACTGGCTTTAGATTTATTTATATCAGAAGCTTATAATTAAAATTGAGGATTCTTAATATGTTTATAATTTAAAATAGTCAAATTATCTCCTTATACAATTCACTCTCATCTCTTCTCGGGGTTAATTCTAGGATTTCTAAGTAACTGATCCTGAACTTAATGGATTAAGTTGAACAAATAACAGGGTTTCCTCAAACAACTTTAATTTATATGATAATAGAATAAATGTATATGGCGGTTCAATGTATTCTTATTCATAATGAAGCATGACTTGCTCGTTTCCTTCAATATAGCATTGTTTTGGGAAAATTTAATTTATTATTCCTACAACCTGAACAAAATATTGCATTTCAACCAATATTTTGTTCAACCATTAAATTGTTAAAATACAGATTTACTTTGAAAATAATTATATTTATTACCCTTAATTTTTAATAATAGATTAATTTAATAGTTTAGTGGCAATCATATTTTTTCAGGTTAATAAATATAATCCGTGACTGTAACTTAAACGATATCTAAGCATTGTAATTATTCAATTATTTTTTATAGTAATACAAATATTGAAATTATATTATTCTCGTGATATTCTATATCCTCATTAAATATTCTGGTTTATTTTTAGTCCATCCTATAAAAATAGTCCAAAAATAAAATTATGGAATAAGGCGCGTGGCTACAAATTAATATTATGGTTACATCGGGAATAATATTTATAAAATCCCGATAGATCGTCTTGATAATAAATAAGTAAAATTAAAAAAAATGTATAAAAGAAAAAGTCTTCCCTTATAGCAAATAAATACTCAATTAGTCCTAATTATAACAAAAATAGTAGCAAAAAAATTACAATTTTTAATAGTACATATTTTAATACTCACGTTTTTTGGGGGTCTCCATAAATTTTCACCACAACATGCAAATTCTGAAAAATGATACATAATATCAAATGAATATACGAGATAAATGAAATAAATTAAATACTTTTTTAATTATTATTTTAGTTTATATACGCCCTTAGCGTTTTTTTACATATTTTATTTTTTTAGACAAAAAAACGTATTAATTAATTGTCTATCGGTAATATTAACTATTACTAGTTACACAGGTCATCGACTTAATAATCTGTATTTACCTTACAATACAGGAAATCAGAGTAAACTCATATAAAGAAGATCCAACGCTTTGTATGTATCTAATATCGCTTTAAATGATGAATGCTCATGAAAAAGATTTTTTTAAATGTTTTATTTTAGACAAAATAACGTGTTAATTAATTATCTGTCGGTGATCTTAACTATTACTAGTTACATGCGTCGCCTTGATTTATTAATCAGAGCGGTTTTAATTCAGGAACGAGTAGTCTCAGTCGACGACGGATTTTATTAATATTATTCCCGATCTCCCAGTCAAAATAACCGATCAAATGAATGTTTAAAAACGATTGACTTGAGCTGGATTTGAATCAGATATATAACTGCTGATTACGCCCATGGGCTGCCATTCAAAAATATTCACAATAGAAAGGTGCATTTTTAATTTAATAAAAAATATTAAAAAGCGTAATAGTTCAGGGGCTAAGAAGCGTGGCTACAAATACTGTGGATCATGGGTTCAAATCCCACTCAAGTCAAAAATTTTTAAATTGATTTGATCGGCTATTGCGACTGGGAGATCGGGAATAATATTAATAAAATCCCGATCCATCGTCTCGATCCAGGTTTACTCTGATTTCCTGGATTGTAAGGTAAATACTGAGGCGATTATTAAGTCAGGCAGAGCCGCTCTGTCGGTGACCTGTGTAACTAACAATAGTTAAGATCACCGACAGACAATTAACACGTTGTTGTGTATAAAAAACCTTTTAAAAAAAGCTCCCTCTCTAAAATAAAAAAGCTCCTCGGAGCGTAAATAAATAAAAAAATAAAATAATAATTGATTTAAAATGTCAGCGCCATCCAAGCAAGTGTTTATCCGGCAAGCCACAAGTACAATGTTTTAGGGCGTCTCTTTTTAAATGTCCATATATCAGGGTAATAAAGTAAATAGGATGTCTAGAAGGCTGTGGTATTTTGTAAATAAGGTTTAGTTTGCGTTCGCGGTGCTTTGATATATGGAGCAAAATATTGAGCTGTCAGCACAACGCCTCGTCCCTATAATAAATCTGGACTTGGTGTATCCCCATGGGAAATATCTACTTAACTGATTGATTGTAGCCGACAACTGACCACCGACTATAACTATAACTACCACTGTCGCTTAATTAGCCCCTTAATTCTACCCCTATCTGGTAACTGCACAATAGTTACCAACTGCAGGAAAATGCACTCCCACCAAATCATACTTGAGAAACCTACAATATAATATTATAATAATATTTTACATAATATTATACAGGATGGACTAACTGAGAATATTTTAGGGGTTGTAGGGTATCGCCAAAAAAAAATGAAAAAATATATTTTTTTAATTTATATATAATATTTAACAATACACACCATTGCGTACTTAACAGAAACAGCTGATTCCAATATGGCGGCCGAAAATCGAACACGCCTAACCTGTATATTTCACATTTTCACAAATTAATTTTGTGTCTTGAAATATATAAATATTAGGTAAAAACTATATAATCCTTATATAGAGATTAATCTTCATATCTGTAAATAGTGTTTTTTTTATTTTTTCCCTCATTCTTTTTATTATTTATTATTAAGTATCTGTAATGTCACATAAAATTTTTATTCTCATGTTAGTTATAAATAAAAAGTTATAAGTATATATTCTCAAGATGTTTTGTATTATATGAACATTTTAAAATTAAAATTTAATATATTATATAGAGATTATGAATATTTTAAGCATTTAATAAGTTAAATAATATTGGAAAAATACAAAAACCCATTTAAAAGAGAGATTAATTAATCAATAATAACCACATAATTTAAACAAAAGACATGTACGTTTGTTAAGGTTGAAATGAAATTTTATTTGTGTAATTAATTTATTTGATATTTCATGTATTTCTAAATTACAACAGATCAAATTTGTGCATCCAGTCCATCATCAGATAAATAAGGAATTTTGTCAGCGTATTATTATTAGCGTAAATAAATATAACTGCTACTAACAAGTGAACCGAATTGTAACGTTAGTAAGAAAAAATATTTTGAATTGCATATAACGTTGTCAATAAATATTATCACTATTTCCACTCGTTTTTGTGGCGTATATTTATCCATTATAAAATTGGGGTGTCTAAACAATATAATTCTTAGAGCGAAACTGATCTAAACTTCACATAACCAAGATGGCGCGCAATCAAAGTGGTGGCGGGACTTTTGCCCCATCCGCTATAATAAATTTTTAAGAATGTCTATAACTCATTTTAACTTAGTAGTCGGTTTTTTTAAATAATATTTAATTTTAAATAAATTGAATACCCATTTGATTGAATATCCAAAATGAATTCTACCTATTTTTGCGCTTTTAAAACAATATCCTTGTTATTTATTTGGAGTTTATTAATGCTAATTTCATTTTGTAAAATCATAATGCCTGCATGTTTTCGTTGTACTTGGTAAACATTAAAGTTAACAAGTTTACTTTACCGAAAGGTCCTTTGTAGCTTGGTTACTCACCTGTAATCAACTAAATCTTAAGAAACAAAACTTGTGTATGCAGGTGGCAGTTGGGAAACTAAGCGTGGTAAAATTCACTATTATTAAATAATGTCAAAAAAGACATTTTCGAAGCCCTTGTATAAATGAATAGTGGTGCAAGTTACCCAAGAAACACGCTTTAATCCCTCAGATTAACTACGCACAAATTTAACACCCCACAGAATGAATTATAGATTCTTGACGTTTGAAAATTATTTTCAAAGAAATTTTCAGCCTCATTCAAACAATTAATTGTGCCAATTAAGCACCCCTCCTTTCCATTAATGATTATTCCCCCCCGTTCTAGATAAAATATTTTCATTTCAATTTTAAAAGCGTAAGCATTTTTTTTTGTAATTATTTAGTTTTATCGATATAAAGAAAAAGGACGTGTAATTTGTGTAATATTTATTAATTACTAATAATATTAATTTCATTTGTACGTAACGGTTTTTATAATATTGTCAACGAATACAATTTAATAAAAATTATATATTTTTTAATATAGAATGTCTAGTATAAAATACACGAAAATAAACAGGTAAATGTATTTCTTACTTATTTTGATAATTTCAATTGCTTGTATTTGAATGTAACTGTTTTTTTTTATTTGTGTCTACGTATTTAATATAAAATTAGACAGTATAAAAAAGATCCATAGTCGTGTCTATAGATCTTTTTTCTAATATTTTTCAATTTATATTATACAAACAAGCTGGATTATTTTAAAACAATTTATTAATTATTATTATTATACAATTTCTTTATTAAATATAATTTGCGTACAATGTTTTGATACATTATGATTAGATGTTACAATTTTAAGTTTAGAGACTTAGTCTTTTACTTATTTTAATACGGGAGTATAATCAATTGATATTTAAAATAATTAATAAGTCATAACATAATTTATGGGAAAAAATACTAAAACCCACTTATAGAACTACTAAAATATATATATAAATATTATACATAATAAATCATAATAATAATAAAAATAAATAAACTTAGAATTACAAAAACATATACTATAATAATACTATATGAATAAAACAAAAATATTGTGAAACACGAATATAGTAAAATCATTAATGACAGACAAAATCACAATTTAGTGATTGAAGACTTAGTAATAGTAATAATCATACTATGAGTTTGTATCGTATTATAT
>JAGTTH010002100.1:0-93576 GCA_022606485.1 Agraylea sexmaculata
AGTGCTCGAGAGAGAAGACTTTTGGCTCTTGACAACTTAAAAAATCCGCTTCATTAGTCTAGGCATGCCAACTGTATCTTCTGATCTGAATAATCTTAAAATATTTTAACGGAAGTAATAAATCTGCATATTACTATCATCCTTGTTACTGTTATTTAAATGATGCAGGTGCAGAGACAATGAATGTAATCCATAGCAACCGTGTATAATCAATCAATCAATGGCGGGTAAAGCGACAACTATAAAAGAGGCCATCAAGAAGTTCGAAGACAAGAGCGGCCAGCAGGCGATCACCGCTAAAGAAGTAGGCCTGGAGTTTCAATATCCACCGATCGAGAAAATGGACAACACGCTGGCTACCCTCACCTGCTGCGAGTATATTCACATTATGAATTAAATATTGTCGAGATAACTTACCATCATATTGGCAATATATGTCTGCGTTTTTCAACAGTGCTTAGAATGTATAAAATACTTGCAGAAAGCTCAGCCTGTCTACGAATATGATTGAGAAGATAACCGGAGTGGCGACCCTGAAGAACCTCAAAATACTATCGCTGGGAAGAAACTACATAAAGACATTCAGCGGACTCGAGGCTCTATCGGATACATTGGAAGAACTGTGGATCTCTTACAATTTAATAGAGAAGCTGAAAGGAGTGAACCTGATGAGGAATCTCAAGGTCCTGTACATGAGCAACAACCTAGTCAAGGAGTGGGCCGAGTTCAACAAGCTGCAAGAGATGCCAGCGCTAGAAGAACTTCTCTTCGTCGGCAATCCACTCTATGACAACTGCGAGCTGGACACCTGGAAGATGGAAGCCGCGAGGAGACTGCCTAACCTGAAGAAACTAGACGGAGAGACAGTCCTTCGAGATGATGGACCACCACAACTAACACAACCGCCCAACCAAGTACACACTACAATTTACACACAATATAGATGAATATTCATTAATTGGTTATTTCAGGAGTTTGGAGATGGAGTGCAGACGCTTGTCGGCGCCGAGGATTCAGGGGATTGAAAAAACACACATGACAACGAGAATCCATTATTATTGATATTAAAAAAAAAATTATACATTTTAAAAAAGCAACTTATTATTTATATACAATTAATCAGACAGGAATAGAAAAGTATTATCAGAACACACCCTCGCTCTCCTTTAAACTCTCTGAAACCTGCAAGGTTAATTTTCATATTCATACCCTCATTTAAGAATGATTTAAAGTGCATTATTATATACCTTTTCGAGCAAGTGTCTTGTGTAGTCGGCCGGCAGATCCAACTTCTCAATAACGGAGATAAGAGGACCGGCAGCGCTTCTCGGTAATTCTCCGGTGACTCCGCTGACGACAACGCAGCCGACTTGAGCTAACCTCGCTCCGACTTCGCACTTGGCGACAATGTGCTTCAGCGTCGGGGATGGGATGTTCGGAATGGTGGCACACGCCGCTGCAATCCTCGGCTTGAGTCCTTCGTACTTGTATGAGAATGTCTCCGGATCGCAATTCACGAGACCCTTGACCTCGTCCCAAATGAGGAGAAATTCGAGGAAAAGATGTCCGCCGGTCTGCCAGTTGGGAATTTTACCAGATCCTCCCGCAGCCGCTAATGGTAACAATACCTGTCGTAGAGCCTCGGTATTTTCTAAAAATAAAATAATTAAAATTTATTTATATAGGAGGACACAAAAATAAATGTGGCTTAAGCTCGATTCCAAAACCCTCAATAAATATTATTAGTTTACCGTTGAGAATGTACGACGGTGCCAATTTATCCAATATGATTTGATGAGCGGCTGCAAAATCACCAGCCAACGTTAGATTCTTCACTTCTTTCTTGGGATTATTCTGAAAATAATTAAAATAGCATTTATAAATAGGAATATTGTTAAATAAGATTGTTTTTTTCATACATCGTATTTGGCTCGAAGGGCTTCTGCTCGATGTATCCATTCTTGAGGAATTTGTAGTTTGCTCAGAAGATCTCTGAGGGGCGTGCCCTCGGAGCCGCCGGCATGACGCATCACCATCTCTTTGACGCTACTATTTCTCCTATAACATAAATGCGTGTATTAATTGCATTGAAATTATATTTTAAACAATCGATACGCACAGTTGCTCATCAGGAATATGCTGCAAGACGTATATAGCCCAAGGCCAAAGACCCATCGCTTCCAATTGGGCTGTGAATCCGGACGTGACATTAGCCACTCCCAAGCGGGACCAATGCGAATATCCCTGTGCTTCCAAAAACTGCATTATCAACCAACTGAAATTATAAATTAAAATAAATTATACGTCAAGTGAAAGGGATAATATCAGAAATACTATCCAGCAAGCCTGTGGTTAAGAGAAGGATGAGTTCAATAAGGTAGGAAGGAGTTTAGGCATTAATAACGGGAGGAGCGGTGCTCGCGATAATGATTTATAAATACTAACCTCAGTCTGTAGTCGAGAGGGTCCGGAGTGTGCGATGCGGGATTCACGATCGAATCCAACGATTTCCATGAAGATGCCCGCAGTGCCAATAGTTGAAAACGCATGTCCAAGAGTCTTTTCTAAAAAATTGAAACAATATGTAATAATTTTATCCATTCAAAATGTTTTAACAACTTGACAGTTTTGCCCGAGCATGACTCGGGCGCGGGTTTAGTTCGCACACTGACGAGCCCGAATCTTGCTCGGGCTAATCATATTTCGACTTTTAAGAAATGTTTATCCCGAGTTCCGTTCGGGAGATCTTGTATCGACTTGTAGATCAGTTTGCTGTTCGCAATGATCGAGATGACGTAATACAGAGCTGTATTTACCGCCAAAAAGTTTTTTTTTAATGTGAATTAAATGTTTTTTGGAAAATATGATAATAATAATAATAAACAAATTTTAATAATAATCATCAAATTAATAATAATAATGATCAAATCAATAATAAAAAAAACTGACAATTTTTAGACACTCTTTCTCATAAAAATCCGACAGGTAAGTGGTTAATTTGTATACCTTAGGATCCGAGCAGTCGGGTATTACGCGATCGGTGTAAACAGGAGACGGGAAGGCGACCCTGGAGCGAGTGATGTCATCTTCAGTAGCGGATACAAGCTCCGGTTCTTCGGTATTCTGTTCATCATCTATACGATCCTCGGGTATTTCTTTGGGCATGCGGCAATCGGCGAAGAACGACTTCTCGAATGCACTTACCGCATTGTTCACATTCGACACGGGTTCACACAGATACCTATAATTAAATTATTATTAATTGATGGGGAATTTAGCGAAGACGTGTCGTACTCACCAGAAATGCATGGCGAAGGCTGGCAGCCAGGATAAACCCTCGCACACGTGGACAGACGTGCCGGGAGTCGACAGCGGGAAGAGGGCACGGCCGGCCACCAGAGCAAATACGGTTAGGAATACTTGATCGACGTGTCTATCGGCGCAGAGATCTCTCCATGCATATAATTGACGGAGGGCCAAAGTCTTCACACGACCATCACCTATAAAACAATTAATTTATAGTGGCTGCACCAGTCTTTGACACCCCCTCCAGTAATTGATATTTCAACTTTAAATCGGTATATTAAAGATTGTGTGCATATTAGTAAAATAAATCCTTTGATAATAGATAGATAAGGAAGCATGTTGACTTTTAAATGTAATATCCATAAATAGTTTTGTTGGTTTGTAAGGGGTGTTATTTAATGGATACTGAATTTATTACAAATCCAATAATTGACAGGGGATGTCAAATACTGAATTTTTTTATATTTTTCAATAAACGACATTCTTTTATAATAATGTAGTATGTATATAATGTCAAATTATAAATATGAAGTACGTATATAGAGTGGTAATCGAGATACGAGCTATCGGCTAGAAAAATCCATGGGTCTGGAACATTTTTTCCTAAACAGCCTTCATGTGAGGCAAAGACCAGTGAAGAGAGAAGCATTAATGAAAATTAAGCGAATTTAATGCTTTATAAATCTAATTTATTTCATTATATTCTCATTTTGGTTTTGTACAATAAATATTTGTCATTTATAAATACTTTTTTTTTATTCAATAACTTATATATTCAATTTTATTTAAAGAATTAAACTCGTATGACGAGGCATCACTGTACTTGAAAATCACACGTTTAATTTTCTATACGAGTATAATAAATGCATCAGATAAAAAATGGTACAGCGATTAACAAATGCGAGATGCAATTAAGTTTTTTAGAACGGAAGAGTACAATATATATTAATTTTCGTTCAATTAGGGACAACACTGATAGAAAATAAATAATTGGATTGGTGTAACACCCCTTGGTGAAGGTGTCACAATATTAAATTATTAAAAATGTATGAAATGAACTTGAAATTTAATTTACTAACCTCCGATCTGCGACATGAGCAAAGCCAGCATATTATTGCCTTTATTCTGTGCGTATGAACAAGCATCGTAAAGACGGTGACGAGCCAACAATGCTATCAACGGTTCAACTTCATCCAAATCTTCCACATCGCAGCAGTCGAAAAGCCATCGAGATAATGCCGAATGCTGAGCCAACACTTTTACAAGTACATCTAAAAACACAATAATAAATTTTAAAAAAAAGCCCCTCGGAAGCCAACGATGATAATTTTACCGGCATCGGAATCAGCGTGCTGTCCCCAAAGAGCGATACAAAGGGACCAAATCTGCTTCCAGTACAAACTGTTGACACCAAACTGCAACAATGCATCACAAAT
This sequence comes from Agraylea sexmaculata, assembly GCA_022606485.1. Lineage (NCBI taxonomy): Eukaryota > Metazoa > Arthropoda > Insecta > Trichoptera > Hydroptilidae > Agraylea > Agraylea sexmaculata. The sequence goes on from JAGTTH010002100.1 coordinate 4,743, forward strand.
CCTCAATAAAATACAATCATCCCCAATAAATATATACAACATATCTTTAACTAAAACTAAAATATAAAATATGTTTATCATAATTATGTAATGCCAGTACGATTATAAAAAAATACATACGAAGATTTTTTTCGTATAAAAAATAATAATTTATTACGACAGCTTGAGAATCTTCGGTTTTATTAATATTTACAATAAACAAGTGTGAGCTCACTTTATGATGTCATCACATTGGTTCAAGTTCAAGGTCGAATTTGTTGTTGTTTACTTGCAATGTGCGTAGTGCAAACTAAAATGCACTTGTTTATTGTAAATATTAATAAAACCGAAGATTCTCAAGCTGTCATAATAAATTATTACGCTATACCGTACTTTGTTAACAAATCAGGCGGTCAATCGCCTAGTAAGTAAATAAGCAAGATTCTCAAACTTTTTAAAATAATAATTAATAATTGAAAAGTTTAACTAGCAGACTTTGACTATTAATGAAGGTGTGGTTGTGTTACATTTAATGTACCATATATTTAATTATTTGAAGTTCAATAAAAGACATGTTGTGTATAATAATTACCCCTTCGTCGATTTTATTTTGTGTATTTCTTTCATGCATTAAAGTGGCTTCTTCGAGATGTTCTTCGGCGGCTGCCAATTCTTCTCCTTTTGTCGCCACGATCCTCGGACATTTTCCTGGTGCGCATTCCTCCAACAATATACTACTATACTTCAAACTTATCTCCAAGTGCCGTTCTATGCTATTCTAAATTTGTGAATAAAAAAATATTTAAATTAGATTAAAAAAAAAAAAATTATAATAACAAAGGAAAAAATCCCAACTACTAAATCATTAAAGACTTTCTTACCGGTGGGTAAGAAGTTCTTACTGGTGGTGACCAGTTTTATTATACAGAATGAACTAAAGATTTTTTTACCACCGATTAGAATGCCACACAGCTGGATGTATAAATATCAAGATGGCGGACCAAGCAGACGAGTCAATCGGTCCGCCATCTTGATATTCATCATCCACTACAGACCTTCTAATATATTGGTGGTGTCTGTTTGTGCCGCTATTTTGAAAATAGCTGTTTCTGTTTAATTTTTTATTGTGAAATTCACTCATTGTTTTGTCTATCAAAAGACACACGTACACAATTTTTTTATTTTATTTATTTAATACATTTTCGCAATTATTATTATTATTTTGTACGCGTATAAGAGTGCGTTTATTACTCACTTTTGGAAATTTGATGTTAACACGTACAAACAAATATAATTAATTAATTTAAGTGATTATTAAGACAATTTTATAATTAATCAGTTTGTACGTGTTTATATTGCGGATTACAATATTTGGAAATTAAATAAATCATAATATTGAAGAATTTTAAAACTTTTCATCGTGCAAAAAGACATTTTCATTAATTTCATCTGCTGATAACCGATAGATGGACTATAATAGTGTAATTGAATGAATTAATCTAAATTACGAGTTAATATTTTTTTGTCATCGACCAAATGATATTCCCCGCCCAGATATAATAATAAAAATATATATATGGACTTCACACAATATTTATTCATTCATATTATAATAGTTATGTTAACAATATTATACATACATATATCATTTTTACATAAAAATGTTGACAAAAATAACATTATTACTATTATACAGATATGTTTTACAACAATGAACATTTCTTAATGGATAGAACAAATCATTGTGGTTAGTCCATGTTTTAGGAATTGTGGAAATGTCTACGCAAACCAATGAATCACCGGACAAATGTTGCCATTTAATTATTAAAGAGGCGGGGCTTATCGATGCAATGACAGAAAAATCAGAACGCAAGCAAAACTCCATCAAACAGTTGTCGATGAAAAATCAACTATGGTAATCAATATGCCAGACAACTGGATGTAAATATAAATATCAAGATGGCGGACAAAGCAAACGAGTCAATTCAGTCCGCCATCTTCATATTCGTCGTCCTTCTAATATAGGTGGTGTCGTCACAGTTCGAATTCCTTCCGCGTCCATCATATTCACCAGATTTAGTACCATCTGATATACATCCTATGTAAAGTATTTGCGAGGAAATGTATATTATAATTTATATTTCGATGGTTAATACCGTAAATATAATAAATATGTTAGTATAACGATGACGAAGAGTCTTAATAAAGAAGAAAAATAGTTTTTTTTAGTGAGGATAAATATGTTTCCTCAAATAGAGAGTATCCGAAAGAAATACAGGATTTCTCCAGAAAGAAAGTCAATAAATCTCGAAATTGTTTTGAGACAAACTGAAGGTTTATCAATTGAAAGGTCTCAATCTGAGATGTGCCAATATCAAACGAATATTCGATTTAAATGCAGCCATAACAAGAAATTAGTTTAATTGATTGAGCGTTGTTTTGCACTGCAAGGATAGAGCGATATAAAGAGAAGAGATTATTGTAATACTACGATAATCGTTTGACTTTGGCACATATATGGTATTACACAAGGTAGAAGCTACATCTTAGACGAGCTAACGAGCTGGTATGGTGGATGAAAACGAAAATTATATAGTGGAACACGCAAGAGTTGTCGGTAAGCTAGACTGAACGTGTTATAAGCCAAACCTTTAATTATGATTGAAGGAGATCAAAAGCCCCAACAAGGAGCACGATCAGCAACCGCTCACAGAAACCACCCATGGGACACATGAAGGCCCGGCGAGGGACGCTTACCTCAGCATCCCCAGTGACCGAAGGAGGGAGATAGGGGCGATCAAGGATGCCCTCGTCTCGGCATTCGGACGGAGGCCGCGTTTGAGGATCTCAGGCCGCCACATACAGAACGCAGATTAGCTTATAAGTTGTGGTCATATGGCGCAGGATGGGTTGGCAACACTGTCGTGGCGCCAAATGACCAGTTCTCACCTGCCCTCGTCAAAGTAAGCAACGCGTTTTAATAACACATAACACAAGCTATTTCGGGGCCATGGAGATTAAATTCACAGATGCTGGTGAAACCCGGGCGAAATCGGGGTAGATGGTTCGTGGACGCGCTTGTCAGTCGACGTCACGAAACACGAGATGAGGACAGTGGGCCCAGTCGCTTCGCCGTGTGGAGGGAAATTGCGACAGAATCGGCGGAGGAAGTATGTCTCGAAATCCGCCAGATATTTCGAGAGCGAGGACCGCCACACGAGCTGCTTATGGACAATGGTGCTAAGTTTCGATCTCGGGAGTTTGAAGAGCTGTGCAAGATGTGGAATGTGCGACGGAGGTTTCGCGCCGCCCATCGGCCGTCCGGTAATGGGATAGTGGATCGAAACCATCGCACTGTGAAGGCGGCGGCCGCAAGGAGTGGCATTTCACCGTTGGATGCTGTCTTCTACTACAACTTGGCGGCCAAATCCGCTGGGGAAAAGTCTCCAGCTGACACCATCTTCAGGTACCGATGGCGACACCCACTCAAGCTTCCACCAAACCGTCATCCAGCTCAGGAGCCGCCGGGCGCGAAGTGTACCACCATGTGGCTGAGTGGTCGCGTAGGCCGGATAATCTTCGCCAATACAGTCGAGGTGGATGGAGTCCCGAGGCATGTGCTGGACCTTCGCAGGGTACCTGATGCACACGAAGTGAGGCCGCTTCCTGTCGGAGGACCACCGCCGGTGCTACCGGTTGAGGAGCTGCCGTCACCACGGGCTGAGGAGCTGCCGTCACCACGGGCTGAGGAGCTGCCGTCACCACGGGCTGAGGAGCTGCCGTCACCACGGGCTGAGGAGCTGCCGTCATCACGGGCTGAGGAGCTGCCGTCGCTGCTGGCTGAGGAGCTGCCGTCGCTGCTGGCTGAGGAGCTGCCGTTCCGGGAGTCGCCCTTTCCATGTGAGGAGTCACAGTCAGCGGAGGAGAGCCCCTCGCCACCACCACGACAGCAACGCCCCCAGCGAGCACGCGAGCGACCGAAACACTTAAAGGACTTCATAGTGGAGTGCGATAGTGATTAGAACTCAGATTAGCTCATAAGTAATGGATTCCTGTGTAATAAATGTTAGGTGTGATTCCTGTGTAATAAATGATGAGGACATCAGGGGAGAATGTGGTCATATGGCGCAGGATGGGTTGGCAACACTGTCGTGGCGCCAAAAGGCCAGTTCTCACCTGCCCTCGGCAAAGTAAACAACGCGTTTTAGTAACACACTACTAACACAGTATTACTCTCGCTGGAAATTAAAACTCAACGAGAGTAAAACTGAAGCGATCGTATTTACTAACAAAAGAAAGCGATCCCACGCCCCGCTAGTTACCGTCCCGGGTCTGGCTTGGCTGGCCCTGTCCGACTTGGACGCCTCCGGCGTTAACTACTGGTTAGATAATGACGCCAGGGAAACACATGAATTACAGTAGAGTGCAATTAAGGGGCTATAAGTAGGGAACCCAAGTAGTAACAACAAGAGATCTTTGGAAGTGTTCTCGGTAGAGTTACCTAAGACAATATCTTAGGAAAATACGAATCCCAGATATAAAACTTCCCTCTTGGTATTCTGCAAGTAATTGCAAAGTACCAAAGATCAAAACTGACGCAACGATGACCCTTGAACCCATCTAGCGAATGTTATAACACCGAAATATTAACACAGTCTTATTTGTCATATACAAAATTATCATAATATTAAACTTTCATAATATTATTGTTTACTTGTTGTATTATTATTCACTTGGTATTGTTTACTTCAACATAATCTTATTTGTACAAAACTATCATAATATTATTGTTTACTTTAGCCTAATCTTATTTGTCATCAGTCAATATTGTTGTTATTGTTTGTTCAAATTTTAGTATAAATAAGGAAACATTATTGTAATTATGAGAGTCTTTTCAAACCTACCATAGAAGGAGGTTATCCTGTCTTTCTTAACAATAAATCTTCGAGTAAAGGAATATTAATTCTTTTATTAACAAGCTGAAATCCAAATAACACGTAATTGGCGCCCAACGTTATTCCGACTGGTACAGAAGGGATCTGCAGTCGAGGATTCCACACCTGAAGACTCCACACCTGAGGATTCCACACCTGAAGACTCCACACCTGAGGATTCCACACCTGAATATTCCAGAAAATGAAGACCCCGGCAACAAGAGCAGCCATAATACTTAATTTGTAAGTCGTTGTTGCTTTTTATTAATTTTTCTCTTCCCAAAAAAAAAAATACGCCTACTAACGAAAATGGCTCAACCAGTACTATTGAACAATGTACAAAACCCAGACGCGATCCCGGTATTTTCGGGATCACCATTAGACTTAACTTGTTTTATAAATGCGGCAGAAACCTACATAAGTGTAAGGGACAATTCTGCAGCTACAATTTCGCAAATACTATCAAGGCTAAGGGATAAAGCCGCCCGTAGTGTGCATATGGAAGCACATAATTATGATTGGGAGAATATTAAAGGTATCCTAAAACGGGAATTCGAGGATAGGAGAACCCTCGATCTCCTACAGGTCGAGTTAGTTCAACTCACCCTGGGAAAAGGGACATATTCGGAACTAATACAAAAAATCGAAGACCTAACAGTCACGATAAAAAATAAACTCATAGAAATATACGGAGCTGCAGAAGCTACCAATATGATAGAAATTTACAAAATAATGGCTAAATCAGCCCTTATAAAAGAATTGCCAGGCAAAATTCGGTCTCATTTTTTGCTAACCGATGAAGATTATGATACTATAAAAGAAAAAATAAAGAAACTAGAATCATGTAATGAAATAAAATATTCGCACGATAACTCATATAGAAACCGGAATAATTATCAAAACCGGAACAGTTACCAAAGTCAAGGTAATTATAGTACTAATAGTCGTAATGTTGCAACTAACGTACGAAATCAAAACGGGTATAATAACTATCGAAACAGGAACAGCTACCAAAATCAAGGTAATTATAGTACTAATAGCCGTAACATTGCAACTAACGTAAGAAATCAAAATGTCCAGATCCAGAAAAACATCATCGGGGAGCAGCAGTTCTATTGCCAGCAGCACAACAGCTAGTTATGTCAGAGTGACAGACATACCGATATCGGCGATGGGTTCTTTGTCTCTTAACAGAACCCACGATGCGGTAAGCCTAGCTGCTCGACCAAAATCTGAATATGCCACAAGCGACACTATACCGGTACGAATTTTCACGGTTACGTCATGGCTAGATGGTAGGTCGAGACAGGAACCACCACCTTTGACCCCATTTTTCCAGTCAATAAATGAACGATTGGAAGATGCCGCAGTAACGTCTGCTTTGATGACATCACTCCGGGGTCCAACGGTACGGGACATGGGTTCAATCGCTGGGTTGGCCAGATATTTAAAACATACGGACGAGAGTTATAAGGAAGTCGCTGCTCTCCTAAAGATACTGTTGATGGCGGCTAGTACAGACAAGTACGCCATGCAGGCTGACCCAACACCTCAACAGTTCGTGCGTCGGTTCGATTATAAATACCCAACATCTCTCCCCTCTATTACGATAAACCCGTATAAGACAACGGTAACTCGCTCTTAATATTAATAACGAACAAATTCCTTGGCTCAAAGAAGTCAAGTATTTGGGAGTTATCTTAGACTCCAAGTTGAACTGGTCCAAGCATGTAAAATATGCTGTGGACAAGAGCAACCTGGCTATTAACACCTTATATCCACTTATTAACAGGCGTAGTCAGCTGTCACCCAAGAATAAGCTACTTCTTTATAAATCAATTCTCTTGTATGGATCATACTCATATCAATAAAATTCAGTTTGACAGTGTCCTGTTAACTACCACCACAGAATATTAAATGACAAAATTACTTCTTAAATATGTAACAGCAATTCAAATATATGCGCCATCTTTTGCTCATTTATACAGCACTTCAAAGCGGTAGTCCATCATAGGACATCCAAAAACTGTCCTTACTAAGACGTGTGTTCTTACGTGTTTAACTGTCCGTAAACCATGCTACAGCACTGTGGTTAAAAAAGTCTTGCTTTGTGTATGTTGGGATATGATGGGTATAATTCATTATGAATTATTAAAGCCCGGCGAAACAGTTATCGCAGAGGTGTACTGTGGTCAATTGGCCCGAACGAAGAAAGAGTTGCTAAAAAAAACTTTCAGTGCTGGTGAATAACCAAAGAAGGATTTTGCAGCACGACAACGCTACATCACACTCGGCGAAGATGACCCAAGAAAAAATTAGGGAGCTGAATTTAGAGGTTCTGCAGCATCCCCCTTAATCTCCAGATAAAGCTCCATCGGATTATCACCTTTTCAGATGTTTGGAGCACTCGATCCGACAAAATTTTGAATCATTTTAGGGTGTAAAAAACCACATTGCAACATTTTTTACACCATAGAATTTTTTTCAAAAAGTAGTCGAAAAGCTTTTACTGATTAAAGATGGATGTTGATTTCTTAAATTAAGTTTTTTGTAAGTGAAAAAATTATCATTTGTTTCCGCTTTACCTGACTATATATCATCTGTATTACTTTTTTTCCAGACGTGTTCCCGGAAGGACGTGTCAAAATAAATAAATATCGTGACGCCTTCCCTATTGGCGGGAGTCCCTTTATAAGGGGTTGGCCAGGCCACCTTGGCCTTTACGGGAGAATATAGTAGAGATGGTTTCTATTTCGATACCTAACACCCACAAAAATTTGACAGTTCTACAAAGACAAACGGTGTTGTAGGAGTGGCCTGAACATTTTAAAGATAAAACGTAATTTTCTTGCGGTTACTGTTTTATTTTTAAAATAAAATGTGTTGTCTTATTTGATAAATTGTATATGCTATACTATTATGCATATATTTGCCTGTTTTTTGCATAAATAATATTAGATAAAAGTTTTGGTAAAATATATTTAATTTAAGGTTTATATTAAACATGGTTTAATATTAAACATGGAATGTCTTGAAAGAGCCACCTGTCGATGCTATGAAAGAGCCGGCTCTTTTATGCCACGATTATAATTTCAAACTACTAGTTAAAACACTCTAACTTCAATACTATAGTTCAAGTACTCAAAGGAAAATATTACAGTTCTTTTAACATTTTCTGCATCGGGAAATATTATACTGCCTTTAGTTTTATTAAAAAAATTATTGAAACATCAGGTAAAACTACCGATAATACTTTTTGTCGATGGGCATAAGTCCCATCTTACTTATGATATCAGTTTGTTATGTAATGATTTACAAATTTAACTGATTGCATCTTATCCCTACGCAACCGGGATTTTACAGCCTACAGCCGTTTTTAAACCGGCAAAACAGTTCTGGAAAAAGAGGTAATTTTGTAATCTGATAAAGATGTCAAAAAACCTCCCCCGTCATATCTAAAATCTTCATGTCACTCGGAAAACTTGACGCTCGTCAAGAAATTCAAACTGTATTACAAACCAAATGGACAAGTCCGAGTCCAAACTAACAACAGTTTCAGTGCCCTTAAAGCGGGCATGAAATCCTTAAACAAGGAGTTTTACTCCTTTACTTTAGAATGTGACACACCTAAAAAATCTCTCATACGAGGCCTGTTGCTGCTTCCAGTAGAGGAAATCAAGCAGGACCTGAGCGACAAAGGTTTCAAAATCATAGACGTGTTCCTAATGAAAGGTAAAAATGGCTCCATTACGAATTCACACCTATATTTAGTCAATCTCAGCAATGAGACAAATATGGGTGGCTTCAAAAACACCAATAATATCTGAAAATACTCTCTTGGAAACAAATCTATCATGCAAAGTTTTCGTTGTCAACAGTGAGGCCTTTCAATCTTCCGATTGGAGATCTAATGCAATTAGTACTGAAGTTCCAACAACTTCAAAGGAAGCTGAGAACATGTCAGTCCAAGGATTAAAGAATACTCCTAATCATGGAACTTGCATCATCCCTGGATCATGTCTAATATTCGAACTTTAAAAAACATTAAAATTGTCGCCTGGAATAGCCGTAAAAAATGAGATTGTGTTAATAAGTGAAACGTTTTTAACATGTGTTATTGTATTTTTGCTTGCCATGCAAAAAAGAAGAGTTTTCTGTGGCGTATTGTGACTGGTGATGAAAAGTGGATATATTACAACAATCCTAAGCGCAAAAACACATCGATATCGAAGCGGTATATTTATGGCCATAAATTGTTACTGTGCATATGGTGGGATCAGCAAGGTGTAGTTTATTACAAGTTGTTAAAACCTAATGTAACTGGTACTACCAATGTGAATTGAACAAAGAATTGTTGCTAAAAAGACAGGCAATAGCGAATAACAGACCCAAAGTCATTCTCTTGCACGACAACGCTCGGCCACAAGTTGCAAGAGTTGTCAAGGACACCATGTTGCAGTTGGAATGGGAAGTCATACCGCACCCAGCGTATTCACCAGACATAGCCCCTTCGGATCTCCACCTATTCAGATCGATGCAGCATGGCTTGGCTGGCACACGATTTCGAAATGATGAAGAAGTGAGTCTTCTAGAATTCGTGTGAATTTTAATATATTCAGCAATGTCTACAATCAACGACGAGACTCTAAGAGTCGTCGGTGGACCGTAGATTGGGGGGGAGTGGTGTGGCGGCCCTGGCAACACTATGAGCCAGGGCTTAAGCCGACACTTCCTTCCGGGCCGTCCTATCTACAACATCTGTTATTCAGTGTCTGCAAGGACACTACAGGGGTAAATAGTCAATGTGCCCATGTAGAATTCTGGGTGTCAGATAAGCGAGTTCCTTTGAACTCCTGTGCATGGTCTCCCTACAAGAAGACGCATCAATCATGACGTGGAACAAAGTTTTCCCTTGTCCACAATCTTCTAGACTTCTAGATTTATTATTATTTCCATTATTCACTCGCCCTGCAACAATATGGACGTGTTTTCGCGCTTCTCGCAATGCGAGCATTCTGCATCACATTTAATAATTTATCATATGTGACTTCTGTCTTTACACCTATACATGTAGGTGATCAATGGAAGACAAGCACCTTGAATGATATTAATTGTCATCTATTGATTTTTTTCAGTGAAAGAGAATATCCTGACCAAACAATAAGAATTCATGTTCCAGATATTCATGATTTTACAGTTAAAGGTTATATTTGCGTGAAGCAACAACTGGATAACTAAATGTTATGAAGGATTTTTAGGTGGACAAGATATATTATATATTGATGGGACTGAAATAACCTCCAAATTGTCATCATACACAAGAGATGCATTATTAGAAAAAACCGAAAAAGCGCTCAGAATTTATATTGAAGATGCAACCAAAAAAAGAATACCTATAAGTGGTTATTATATACAAGAAAAAGCACGAAAATTTTATGAAGAATTTAAATATTTGGAGCCAAGTTCCGGGGAAATAAAAAATTCGTTGCTAGTAACGGGTGGCTGGACAAATTCATAAAAAGGAATGCATACCACAATTTATAGATTCGCGGGGATACTGCGTCGGCAGATCTAGAAGCTGCCAAAAAGTTTCCAGACACTGTTAGTTAGTTAGCTAAAGTTATTGAAGAAGGTGGATATGGTCCCGATCAAGTATTTAACGCTGATGAAACATGATTGTTTTGGAAGAGAATTCCCAATCGAACATACATTTCAAAATCTGAAAATCTGAGGCCAACGGCAACAGGTAGATGCCATCTATACAGATTTCTCTAAAGCTTTCGACAAAATTAATCATACATTACTCATAGCAAAGCTTTACGCTTTGGGGGAGTACACGGTGATTTACTTGCCTGGTTGAAATCTTATATAGAAGGCCGTAGTCAGGCTGTCGCTATCAAAGGTTTCATCTCTGATTACTGTGATGTCCTCTCGGGTGTCCCACAAGGATCACACTTAGGCCCTTTACTTTTTATACTTTACATTAATGATATTAGCTCAATTTTACTTAACTCGCATCATCTATTGTACGCAGATGACACCAAAATTTTTTAATTAATTAAATCACAGTCCGACTGTCTTGATCTTCAATCTGACCTTAATCGCCTCATCCATTATTGTACAATTAACAAACTATTTTTAAATTTTACCAAATATCACTCTATTACTTTTCATCACAAAAAACACCCGATAGATTTTAACTACGAATTCTCTGGTTCTGTAATAAACAGAGTCTATGAAGTTCTGAATCTTGGTGTTATTCTAGACTTTAAACTAAATTTCATATCTCATTTTGACCAAATCATCAATCGTGCTTTTAAACATTTAGGTTTCATCCTCAGAGTAACCAAGCCCTTCAAAAATCTTTCATCGCTCCTAAATTTATATTTCTCTCTAGTTCGTAGCATATTGGAATTCGGCAGCGTTGTTTGGAATCCAAGCTACAGGGTACACATCGACCGGATAGAAAGGATCCAAAAGTTCCTTCGTAGCCTGGATTTCCGTGCAGGTGTTAGCCACGGTGATTATATTGGCTCCTGTGTGAGACACAATGTACCCACTCTAGTTGATCGTCGCTCATACCTGGATGTTATATTCATTTTTAAAATTCTCTGTAACAAAATAGACTCTCTCCCATTACTAACAAACATTAATTTTAGAGTTTCGCGTGACTCTTCACGTTCGTCGCTTTCGTTTCACCTAGATTTTTGTAAAACAAACTATATGAAACATTACTTTTTTATACGCTCAATGTCCCTGATAAACCTACACCTCTCTCATATTGACCTCCATAACCTCTCCCTCTCAAATTTTAAATCAGAGGCAGCACATATTTTATATAAACTAAATCCATAATTCTTGCTCTATGTTTCATTCACTCTTTATGTTATGTCTTTGTATAAAACCTCATGTATAAAACTATAGGCTTCCCGATACTTTCGGGAAGCTGTTTGTTTTTTAAATAAAAAAATAATGTCCAGATTCATTGGTCTGCTGGAAAGAACGACAATCCAAAGATTGAAGTGGACTAACTCTTATGACTAATACAAGGTACAAAATAGTTTCATAGTCAATAATAATAAAAACAAAATGCTCTAAATGTCTTGCGAGTGCGACAGGTAGAGTAACGAAAAACTTAAAAAATTACTTTGAAGGCAGCCTCGTTGGATCCGCCGCCGCAAATCTGAATCCTCTGCAACACTTGTGGTGAAGTATCCTCGGCTCCTCGACCGTCCAAATAATTGTGTAGAGTTGTTAGGTCTCCGTCTGTTCATATAATAATAAATTATTAGATAAAGTAACATTGTCACTTTGAAATATTGATAAATTTTTACCAGATGGGGTGTTGGATCGGTCGAGGGTGGTGAGGGCGGTCAAGTGTCCGCCGTTTCCCCACCCAACTCGGAAGAGACGAGCGTTGGCCACGGCCAAGTCAGCGTAACAGTTGGCGTTCAAACGACCGGCTATGGTCTTCTTAAATGGTAGAATGTGTTTGTGGAAACGTAACATCACCGACTTTGGCTTAACAATTGCAGACTGCATAACGACACCTTCATTAAGAGCAGGTATTTCCGTGAGAGCGGTAGTGCTAAAACCATCCTCTGTAAGCATAGTTGGAGAGCACCGCAGACGGCTGATGGTGCTTCCGGCTGCTGATACTATTCCTTGTGGCACAAGTTGATCTGTCACCGAGGCGACTTCATCCATTTCTAAATATATATATTTTTTTTAAATAACAAATAAAACAAAAGAAAATTATAATAAATTACCATTATCCATATTATAAAAAGATGCCTTCATCAATTGAAGAGTATGGCTGGTGCTAAGTTCGGAGCGAACTCTCGACATTGGACTAAGAACTTCTAAAAATATAATAAATTAATCATTACATTTTTTTTTGTAATTTTTGTAAGTTACCTTTGGGTCCGAAAAGAGAGTGGCCGGTTTCCGAGTAGAGATTTGTGTCGACGCTGTTTTCTTCTGAAGTATCCATCGCAAGACCTTTAGTAGATAAATTATTTCTAAAGGGTGCATCAGATCCGTCCATCGTCTGATCATCTTGATCGAGCATTCCTCCCAAGCCTTGAGATGCCAATTCTAAATAAAAATAAATTATTATCAAGCAGACGGATAATATTAAAATAATCACATGCCTGAGGGGAGATATCCTCCGAGGCCTCGTTTGGGAACTTGATAGGTTTGATCCCCGGGAACTGGCAAAGCTGCTTTGTTAGCTTCAGCACGTGTGGGTTCACTACTATCTTCATCGTCTGACTCGACCAAGCCATATTTCGAAAAGTGTTGAACCTGGAAAATCATCACAATTTAATTTATATTCACAATTCACAATTTAATTTATGTTATTACCTTGAAGACCCAGCTTCCTGTTTGCGGGCGGTACTCGATAAATTTGGTGCCTACTTTGTCGCAGACGCGACGGAGCTTCCCTTCATAATCCATCTTTGCCAGTCGATCGGGATTTGTAATCGGTTCACGTTGACTCTTATCCAAAGGCCACACTTTATCTAGGGTAACCTGTGCTCGTCTGTTGAGACCGCTACCTAGAGGAGGCTTTTGCTCATCATCAGGATACACAGTAACAACTTTATGTTGAAAATGCACTGCAAAATAAAAAAAAAAACATTGCAAATATGTCATCCTCATTTAAGGTATAATATATCCTTACCAATTTCATCGAGATCGAGTCCGGCGACATCCATTTCGCAATCGAAATAAATATTACCATATCCTCGCCGACCAACTGTAAACTGTGATACTAAACAGCGTCCATCTGATTGAAGATAACCTATAAAATTCATAATTTTATAATAGATTTATAAAAAAAATAATATATCAATACACACTTGTTAGTTCATCTAATGAAGGAATTGTATAATAGCCAGGACGTAACAATTTAATTCCAGTTGGGTGAGGTACGTAATTCTCTTTATTACGCTCTGCTTCTAAAAAATCATTATTTATTTGAAACATAAGACTTGAATGTATTAGTTTCAAAATATACCATTTTCATTTGACTCTTTGATGACTTCGTCTTCGAGAACTCTTAAAGCGTCTCTCGCTGCAGAAATGTCCGGATACAGAGGTGAAGATTTGGTATGCACCGGGTATGTAGTGGAAGAAGAGGAAGTTACCGGTGAAAGAACAGAGACAGCTGATGTCGGAGACGTCACACTGCCAGGAAGTAATTGATCGACTGTTGAATCAAGCTGAGTAGACTCGGCCAAGTGTCCGGGCCATTTAGAAATAGGTTTGGAAGTCAACCAACTACTACGGCGATCAGACTCCATTGAAGGAGTGTTGTTGTCTAAAGATGTTGGTTTTGAAAAGCTTCCACGGGAATCAGCTAAACCGACACGTCTTTGAATATTAGACGATGGACTAGTTTCCCTGCTCTGGGGCCTTTCTTGTCTCAATTCTGTAGCACTTCTATTTTGATCAACTTCCAAAGAAGTCTCCTGAGCTGCGGGCGCAGGAGACTCTTCTGCTTCGTTTACATTAGATTGTTTCGGTCTTAGTACAAGTCGTTTCACATTGCGCTTCAGCGAAAATGTCTCTTGGATCGACGGATCATTTTCTTCCAATCCTCCAAACAGAGATTTCTATATAAAAAAAAAAAACATTAATATTCATTGAAATATGTATTAATTGAAAATAAAAACACAACCTTGGACAGTGGAGTCAAGGCACTAACAGGTTTGACTCTAAGTCGAGCCACTCCGGTAGATACTTTAAATTTATCACTCTCGAGGATTGCTTTTTGAGCCACTGGATTTGTAGGCTTCAATAATTCATCCGATTTACTTGGCGATGGCATCAAATCTTTGAGGAGAGGAGAACTTCCATAAGGTTTAGACGCCAAGGCTATCATCTGTTCATGTACACTATTATTGTTGTTATTGTTATTATTTGCTCCACTGCAAAAAAATATATATAAATTGGTGACTAAATTAATTTAAATCAATTTTATCTTACCCGAGTTGAAATAGACTACTGGATGTATTTAGACCTCCACCCAGATTCAACCCCCCTCCGAGGGCTGAACCCCCAGTTCCCAAAGTATTAGTGCCAAACGCACCAAGTCCACCAGTAGCAGCCCCGAAAGCTGGTTGACCTATTAATTTTTTGTATATAAATAGTGAAAAAAATAATTCATTCAAGTACATACCTAATGTATTAGTTTGCCCGAGAGTTGTGGTATTGTTAGCTCCAAACAAACTACCGGTTTGTTGTCCTAGTCCTCCGCCGCTGAACAAGGAATTTCCTGCTGGTTTAGCACCAAACATTCCCGTGCCTCCGAGGTTTAAACCGCCACCGAAAGTGTTGGCCGAAGATGTGTTAAATACACCAAATGACGGTGCTCCTGTTGTGGCCGGTTTTGCACCAAAGGCATTACCAAAAAGACCAGTCTCGGTATTGGTAGTTGCTGGTGCGCCGAAAGCTGTATTCGTTGTGCCGAATGCTAAAAATAGGTATTTATAATAAATTTGTCATTGATTATTTATTTAATTACAAACCTGGAGCTGTGGATCCAAAGGGTGTAGCTGCAGATTTGTTGGGATCAAACAGACTACCCGTTTGTCCTCCAAGAGTACTTCCAAAAGTAGATCCAAAGGCAGTGGTGCTAGTCTGAGGCATTCCGAAAGCACTCGTGGCAGGTTTGGCACCAAATAAACTATCCGTCTATTAAATAAACATTATTATTAATAATATTCAATCATATACTTAAATATGAAATCTAACTTGTTGGGTTTGCCCAAAGGCTCCGAAATTGGTTGTCGGCTGAACGGATGAAAAAGCAGTAGAAGGCTGCTGTTGGCCGAAGACTGAGCCGGTATTGGTTCCAAACCCTTTGTTATCACCGAATACAGAGCCTGTAGGATTAGTGGTGCTAGCTCCGAATGAAAACGTACCGCCCGTAGTAGGTAGCGCTCCGAATCCGAGTGTAGCAGGTTTATCAAATACTCCGCCCGTGCTCGACGTAGACGGTTGACCGAATACTGATAATTAAATAGTCAATTACATTTTCATTCGTTGGTTTAATATAATTTAATTTTATACCTGGTGCAGTTTGACCGAATGCATTTCCAGTGTCTGTACTTTGACCGAAGAGGCCTCCTGTGGTGCTAGTCGCCGTCTGGCCGAAAGCATTTTGCCCCGCTGCAGGAGCACCAAACATACCAGTAGTGGCAACTGCAGAACCTCCTCGTCTATTCGCTGCATAATCTTCCAATCTCAATTCTTCAAGTGATTTACTTTCATATTCCTTGACACGGTCAATACACGATTATTAAAATATAATCATTAATTAATTACTAACAACTACCATGTAACTGACATCGGAGGATGAGTGTACATACAGTATGCAAAAATACAATTCACATATGTTAAAAACTATTATTATTGGTATTTTTTGTGTGAATTCAGTCGTCATTATATTTACTATTTGAAAATAATTACGATACTTACGGGCATACAGGTGATGCAATGATGTAGCGTATTGACCGCTTGTTGATGACCATTCTTCAATATCATGTCATGACCGGAGACCGGTTTGTACATGATATTCGATCCTGTTTGATTCGCCGCACCGAATCCTACAAATGATATTTTATATTAACGTGGATGCCGTGAATAATCGATAGTAATATATAACAAACCTGTCGACGCTCCAAACACTCCAGTCCCGGCGGTCGCAGTGGCAGGTTGGCCGAAGAAGGACGTGCCAGTATTAGGAGTGGAGCCAAAGAAGCTGCCCGTAGTACCAGAGTTGAACGAGAAGGCCGCTGGCTTGGCTCCGAAAGAAGTACTGGCCGGTTGGCTGAAGAGCGAGCTACTTCCTGCTGCCGGTGTGGACCCAAACACGCCTCCAGAGTTATTCTGACCGAAAGCTGTCAGGAGTAGTCAAGGTTAGTCAAGGACAGTCAAGGGTTCAGTCATGCCGTTGATCAATACTTGTATTAAACACTCACCGAAGCCTGTATTGAGAGGCTGCGTGGATCCAAAGGGCGTGGACAGTGCAGTGGCTGCTGCAGGAGTCTGGCCAAAGATGGAGCTGCCTGGAGCGGCTGATCCAAAGGACGGCGCGGCGCCAAAGCCACCAGAGGCAGGCTTGCCGAAGGCGTTCTGTCCGAAGGCCATGCCGCTGTTGTTGAAGCCTGGACAAACGTCATATTACACTCTAAATACTCTACAAGCTAATAACTATAAGCTGCGTTCTTACCGAAAGTGGACGTGCTCTGTCCGAAGGCCGGCTTGGGAGTACTGAACATGTTGTACTACTGATGATGGCCTTGTTGTAACTTATATATAAGCACTGCTGTCAGTATTGTTGCATCTCCCTGCAACAGCTTCACACTGGCGCCACTAGGGCGGCTCTGCTTGACGGGAGAAGCGGGGGCGGCGAGGGGCGGCGAGAGGGGCGGAGGGCGTGGCCTGCAGGGGGACGCGTGCTCGGTCTGGCGGCGCGGTACTAGGCCGTCAACGCGCCTGTATCAATGTTGCCATGTCTCATTTTAACCGGCTATTGCACATACATAAATAATTTTCAAATAAAATATGATAACAAAAACGACTATTCATGTAATAAAAATGATAAACCTAGAGCAAGTACATTTTCATTAATAAAAAATATTTTTTTTCCTATACTTGAAAAAAATCTGAAAAATGTTTTTTGCACTTGTGAAATATTTATAACTAACATGCAGGCAAAAGAATCAAAACAAAAATAATGTCAGTATTTTCTTCATTTTTTAATTCACAAAACATTCTGTATAAACATAAAAGTCTACTAAAAAATGTATAACAATATTAATAGTTGTTGATTCAATTCTTTCAAATAAAGCTCAAATAATTTGCTTAACGAATTAAAAATTTATTTATAATATATATTTATTTGCATTAGGATGAAACAAAATACAGATGCGCTGAATATGTATATATATATAATATAATATAAAAACTGAGGATTCATTTAATGCGAATACTAATTAATCACTTATTAACATCAGCCGTGTAGTCAGGTTCGTCCCGCAAAAGATCATCTTCATTCTCTATGATGTCCGCTTTGTTCAACTCTACGCCGTCCAAGAGGTCCGATTCCAAAAGCAGAGCCTCCATGTCTGATCCGTTGTCGAGTTTAATATCGGTCAAATCCTCATCGAGGCATTCTTTCTTTGTACTTTCGTCGACGGAACCGTTTGTCAGTGTTTCGGATACGATCGATCCGTTTGCATTCGGCATCGAAATGGCGCTGTCTTCGCAAGTTCCCTTCGCGCTTTCGAGGATATTTTCTTCAGAAGGGCACGTATTTAAATGTACCGGAACAGAGCTGACTTCGTCGATTTTAAACGAAGCCGTATCTGTCTCAATTGCACTGTCTCTATTACATTCATCGGACACTGTATCTGTATTTAAAGTAACATCCATTGACTCGACTAATTCCGAGGGAGTTTCCACGGACTCGATTACGTGTACTCCATCGGACTCCTTATCTAATTGAATAGATGTATCCATAGCTTCGGTTACATCCTTTTCAAAACTGTCCATAGCCTCGGACATATTTAATAATTCGGTGCTCTCGGACACTTTTAATGTGTCGTCAACATTATTCGAATCGTTAACTAATTGCGTCTCTACAGCTTCCGACTCTTTAATTGCATCATTTGATTGTAAAGTGTCACCGATCTCTGAATCTTTAAGTGCGTCGTCCGACTGTGTTGCATCGAAATCGTCAATGGACGCTTTCACTGCATCAAGCAGCTCTGAAGTATCCATAACTTCGGACACTTCATTAGGTAATTCATCTTCGACTTTATCGTCAACTTGCATAACACGATCATCTTCGGCAACTTTAACAACAACTTGCATAACACAATCATCTTCGGCAACTTTAACAACATCACATTGTTCTAACTGTAAAGTTTCGCCGATCTCAGACACTTTAATTGCACCAGGTTCGTCTGTACTTAATCCTAAATTGCTGCTTACCTCTGAATTATTCAGAGGATTAGATTCTTCTTTATTTAGTTCTATAGTGTCACTAATCTGTGAATTGGTTTCTTCATTATTTAGCTGTGAAGAATTGATTTCGATGGTGTAGGATTCTTTACCAGAATCGTTTGTCTGTAAAGAGTCATTAACATCTTCCTTATTCACTAATTCATCAGTTTTGTTAAATTGTTCCGATGTGCTTTCAGTATTTACAATATCACCACTAACATCTCCGAGATGTGTATTTTCCTCACTTATCGAACTGTCTCTTTGCACGGATGCTTCGTAATTTACACTATTCTCCGATGGGTTATCGGCGGATTTGAGGCTGTCGAAAGCATCAGCAGTGTTCGCTTCCAATTTCACTTTGATCATGGATTTGGGTTTGGGTTTCCGACCCAACAGTTTCGAAGATGAGAAGATCGATCTTAATGAGATGACAGATAGACTGTCGACTGAGGTGACGTTTTTCCTGGCGAAGGGATTCCTCACCAGGTTGGAGGACGGAATGGCAGAAGAGTCTTCGGCTTCAGACTCCTCCGAATGATCGTGATCGATTCCTCCGCTGTCTTCGTAAGCCGAATAATCTGGTTCGTCTTTGATATTATCCAAAGCTGTAAAGTCATCATATCTGCAAACGGCAATAAAAGTGTCAATATTGATTAAATTTAAACTGTTTGTTATTTTTTAATACCCTTGATATTCAGGTTCCGTTTTAATATCGACGTAGTCCTGAGGTTCCAGCTTGATGTGGGAGAGGAGTCCGTCGCAACGCGGCATTCGTACTTCTATACAACGGAGCGATTGCAAGTGTGGATTGTTCGGATTCAACTCAACCATAGACACTGTTAATGAACAAATTCAAGTATTACACATTCACCCGTAAGACGCGGTGTTGAAATTAACCATTATCACCTCGACAGAGCAACTTGTGCCGGCGTAGCTGGTCAGCATTCGCAAAGTTCTCCATACACTTTGGACAGTTTTCTGTTTAACACAAAAGGCTGATTAATGGATTTTGTTGAGTCTGTGCAGTAATATAACATAAATCATATATGATGAACTGTGTGAACTGACTCTCGGATATATTAAAATGACAGCGGCAGGGTTGCTGATCTGTCGAGCTTCAACAAGTGTATTAAACAGTAATAACATACCTCCCGGTGGTCCGAAGCCAGAACACTGGTGTTGATTTAAAAGATTCTGTGTCACAAATTGTCTGTTACAAATCACACACACTGGGTCTGGGATTTCTTCTTCCGGGAGACACTGTCGCGTTTCAAAATGCCTATAATACATAAATAATAAATCAATGCTTTTCTGCTTATACGAACAAACAAAACAAGGATAGGTATTGACATATTTTAATATTAAATACATATTGGAAATCAGACAACTTATTTCTTAATTAAATAAAATGAACTCACTTTTGATAGCCGACAATGACTCTGAAATCTGTGGCGCAGCGCTTACACGTATAATACGTGCCGGAGGATCGATGCCAACGGTGATGAGCATCGGCTTCTTTCTGAGTTAAATACCATTCACCGCAAGGTGCGCAGCTCTGTTTCTGTGGCCAATACATTACAGTATGATGAACCTGTTGATGTACTCTAAAATTTGATTTATTTTAACCATAGAAAATTATTTAAAATTAATTATATTAACTTACAAGAGTGTCTTTACAGTTTTAAAGTTCATATTGCAGATGAGACATTTTTCTGATCCTACCGAAGCCGGACTGGCGATAACCTTCTTCGATGCCGGAGCCGGGGCTCGCCGCTTCACGGGCGGTGGAGAAATATGTCTACTACTCTTCCTCTCCGTTTGCACTGGAGATAGAAACCTTATTTTCTTCACAGGCAATGGACTCAAATCGACAGGTTTTCTTTTCCGACCACTCTTTGTTATTAAGACGGGAGGCGATGGAGACCGCAATCTTTTCGATCGCTTTTCAGGTTTTATCTAAAATAAAAATTACATATGAATCGCTTCGTTCGCCGATGTAATAATTCATATATACCTTCTTGGGTGGTTCTTTAGTTTCTTTTGATTCTTTTTTAAGTGAGGACTTCTTAGGCTGACTGATGGTCGGTTCCTTGGAGTTGACAAATATGGGTACGGAGACACCCAAGATGCAGTCGTCATCCTGAAGCAGTGGTTAGTGATAGTAGTTAGCGTAATGCAGAATGTAGAGTATAAACAGAAGTATTGATAGTTACAGAGTTCTGGTCCGCAGCCTGAGGAGGCAGTCCCAGCACGGCCCTGACCTTGAGGTCCGTGTTCCTGCACATTTCCCTGAACTCATAGAAGTCATTAACCTTGTCCAAGCACAGCTCGCAGATCAGAGGCGGCATGCAGTCACTGGAGGTCACCTGGTGCAAGTACACATGATTGATACAACTCTAGTATTGCACTGCGCTATACTTTATACTTGATACTTACATGGATGGCCAGACAGTCCTTGATCTTGGTGCTGAGCTCCGGCAGTCCCCCCTGTCCCTGCCCCTGTCCGTGCCCCTGTCCCTGCCCCTGCCCCTGTCCGTGCCCTCCCACAGGGTTCAGTATCGGCATCCTGTATCCGCCCCCCGCGCCACAGAGCCGGCAGCCCTTAAGTAGCGCCACATACTTGGCGGCCATGTCTTCCCCGGCCCTGTCCTTGTCCTTGTCCCTGCCTCTGTCCTTGTCCCTGCCTCTGTCTCTGTCCCTGTCTCTGTCCTTGTTCCTGTCTTTGTCCTTGTTCCTGTCTTTGTCCTTTCCATGTGAAGAAATTGTCTTGTTTCTCGACCGCCCTTTTCGTCCCGACATTTCTCATCGCCAAACACAAACACCTCGAGATTGCAATAATGACGTTTGTGGCTATACCGCCGCATAACGCTCACAACTAGCCAGCTATCTTTATGCACACTTTTATTTTTACCATATATTTTCATTTATTATAAATATAATTCCAACACATATTCTATGAAAATATTCTTTCACATTTTGTACGATTTTTTTTTAATTGAAATGATTGTACAGATTGTAATTCTAATAGATTATGTTTTCAAATCATACTGTTACTGTTGTGATTTAAAAATAAATTTTTTTATAATTAATAAAATAAAGGGAAATAATAATATTTTGAATGCATAAATGTGTATATGTGTCAGTTGTCAGTTGCGACGAACGGCGATCGTAATTCGAGGCCGTGTTGAGATTCTGTAAGCCACGCCCACTGCGCTCTATAGACTCCGCCCTGATACTATATGCTTCTGTACTTTCAAGTAAATACAACTCATCGACACTCCTATGATAATTATTTGATTTACTCAATTATTAAATACAAACAACTCGCCTTATAAGAATCCATCATCACAATAAAAGTACATCATTTTCGTTATATATCATTTTATAAATTATTATAAATGTAAAAAAAGGTTTTTTCAGTTGACTTAATCTTATCAAAAAAATAAACATTGTTTTATAGCTATCACGATAAGCGAATTGTGTGGTCGGCGTTTTTACATAATGAGGTGTTTTTCATTGATAACCTTTAGGTGATAATGTTTGTTTATTTGTGTATAGAATGAGACAGGATTGATTAAACGATCGGATCGTAATGAGCAGTGAGTCCGAGAGTCCCGCCCCTCCATCACCGTCTCCTTCTCTGTCTCCGGCTGCCGTAGTCACAGGCCGCAATCCATCACGGTCTCCACCTCCTCATGCATACCGAGGAAGCATGACCGATGACAGTAAGTTTACTTACAACCACCATTTGCAACCCAAGGATGGACAGGTAATAATCACACTCGGTCACACTCTTGTAGAGATTAATGGATAATTCATATTTTAGGGAAGCAGTGGTCATGGAACTCCAAAGATGAGAGAGCATGACACTTCACATCTGCCCAAAGAGCTGCAATCTAAGGTATTTAAAAATTATTACTAATTAATGTTGTCCTCTAACTTGTGATTTGATAATTTCAGGGCTCTGTGCATAGAATATCTTCCGGATTGCAAGTGTCTCTGGCTGCAGCCAATGCTCCCGTCCCAACGTCTACGCCTCTCGCCACATCACTCATTACAGGTTGCATTTTAAATATTTAAATTATTTTTAATGTGATTTAAATTTTTTTGCATTTGCTTAGAATTACAGTGGCATGCTCAACAAACTCCCCCGGGAGGGCCACATTCTCCAGGAGCACTTAGCTGGGCCGGCGATCCTTTAGGAGCTACTTCCAGTGATAAGGTAATGTTATTTTGTAAGACAGCATGTAATTTAAAATTAATTATAATGAAAAAAAAAACATTTTTTGATCAATTTCAGTCTTCAGAGACCGGAGCCGGAATCAGCTCATCGAGACTGTCTCGCAAGGAATCGTACAAAGCGCAACGTCAGCATTATCGACGCGAGAAGAAGAGAGCAGCCTCGGCTCTACTATCATCTCTAGAAGATCCCACCGTCATCATATTAGCCGATTGGTTAAAGGTGCGTTCGTATAATTGATTATTACTCTATATTAACATGCTTGTTGTTTAGGTTCGAGGCTCTCTAAAGTCATGGACAAAGTTATGGTGCGTCTTGAAACCCGGCCTTCTGCTTCTCTATAAAAGTCCCAAATCAAAGGTAACACACACAGTAAAAACCGATAAAGTAATATTTCTATTATACATTAATATATTTTAGAGCAATCAATGGGTGGGGACGGTACTTCTTAGCGCATGTCAAGTGATTGAAAGGCCGAGTAAAAAGGATGGCTTCTGCTTCAAACTGTATAATCCTATGGAGCAGAGTATTTGGGCTCCGCGAGGACCACATAATGAAACCATAGGTTGATTCCATACAATTATCGATAATCAAATCTTATATTAATGATAATATTTTTGCAGGAGCCGTTGTCCAGCCGCTTCCCACAGCCCATTTGATCTTCAGAGCACCATCACAAGCCGCCGGTAAATGCTGGTTAGACGGCCTGGAGTTGGCCCTCAAATGCTCAAATATGTTGTTACGGTAATATTTCAATTCATTATTAATTTATATATATTATCGAAGAAATGTAGCTGATGATTGTTTACAGTAGGAGTGGTGGCGGTAATTTGAAGAACGTCGATTCCACAACCACACACGAGACGCAGTGGTCTCCGGAAGACCTCGAAAAGCATTTCCACGAACAAGGTTTGTATTTAATTATCAATCGGCGCTGAACTCGTAAATATTCAGACTAATATAATTATTTTTTGTACTCGTCTGATTTGTGCTTTATTACACGCTTTTTATCATTAGTCAATGTTTTGTATGCACTCCTAAATAGTTTGTATCCTAAATATACCGGAGATAAAACCACTTCCGATTCACTCACCTTGTTTAAATGGAAAGACGTCCTCGCTCACTTTGAATCTTTACCAAAAATTTATTGTGAAACTGACCGCAAGTTCGAAGATACTAGTAAAAAGATATTTAATGATTCTGTCGCCAAGCCGTCCTGTTCGAAAAATCTCGTGATGCAAGTCATTGAAAATAATATCTGTATGGATTTCTTCAAGAAGAACACTGCGTGTACAAACTCCTTCCGAGATAGACTTTTCAAAGATAAGAGGAACCATACGGATACGGCCATTACTCCGATGAGGCACGTCAAGCAAATTAAAGAGAATCCCAGAGAGGCGGTCACAGAGGCGAATACTTTCTTCGAGGATAATCTCTTAAAGATCGCTTCGGCTTTTCCGAAAAGGCGATCATCGACTCCGTCCGCTATATTTAAAATCGGAACCAAAGACGAACCGAAAACTACCAAAATGGATTTGCTAATGGCAAAGTATAAAAGTGCAAACGCTGCCTCGTTCAATGAAATATCTGTTTCAACGGAGAGCCATAAAAATAAAATGGGGTTGCTTATGAATACTATTATTTCCGGACGCAAATCTGCCGAGCCCCGAATCAACGGCTGGTCATCGGGAGAATGTAATAAGTCTAACGCACTCACTCCCGAAAAATACTCTGTAATTGATTATGGAAAGTTGCCGTCGGTGTTGATGAACAAACGTCTCGGAGAAGCTCTTGAAGAGAGACAATCGCAACATAGTTTACACCTCACGGGCACCGTGCTCAAGGAGACAGGTCAAATAATATTTTCAATCTCCATAAAATCCCTTAAAACCCTGTTCGATTTGAATGTCGCTCACCCGTAGGCTAAGCATTTTGTAAGCTAGTGCTTGTGTTTTACAGACATCGATGGCATTTCGGAATCCGAGTCGGAAACTGCCGATATTATCAACGGCTTACCCGATACTAGTCTAAGCACCATCAAACACGAAGAAATGCTCCTAGATCGCATACTCGCCTTCATTGACGACGTTTACTCTCCGGAAACCAGCGACCACGTCGGACAGGTACTTTAAATCCATCATCACGTTGATAATCTCCATATTAACTATATTAAATTCTAGTGTGGCGAGGTCGTTGAAGAATTAGCTGAAGAAAATAAATCACTTCTGTGGTTTCTCATCAAACAAGTGCGTCCAGGGATGGATCTTTCTAAAGTTGTATTGCCGACATTCATTTTAGAGCCGCGCTCGTTTTTAGACAAGCTTTCCGATTCATTCTACCATTCAGACATGTTGTCAGGGTAATTTATATTATACACACTTCCTTATTATTCCTCAATCATATAAATAAATCTTTAATGTTTTAGGATTTGCGAGATTCCCGATAGTTATTCCAGGATGCGATCTGTGGTGCAGTGGTATTTGTCGGGACTGTACCGTAAACCGAGAGGTCTCAAAAAGCCATATAATCCAGTCTTAGGGGAAGTATTCCGCTGTTGTTGGGTGCATAAGGACACCGATTCCAAGACTTTTTATATCGCAGAACAGGTGATTTCCTTTCAATATTAAACAGCTTTTTTAGACACAACAATGTTTTAATTCATCATCTATCGGTGATCTTAACTATTACTAGTTACACAGGCACTGATTTAATAATCAGTACTTACCTTACAATACAAGACATTACAGTAAACCTGGATCGAGACGATCTATCGGGATTTTTTAAAATATTATTCCCATTTTTTTTTCCGATACCACCGATATTAGATATAGTTTGAATATCAAGATGCTGGACCAGGCAGATGAGTTTGACAGATTCAACACTAATTGTCGCACTCAGACTCTTCTGCTTGGTTTATACAACCAGTTTTCTGGAATCCTAATATCGGTGGTATTTATATGAAACATGCCATCGATAAAATCATAAATATCAATCACCGTTTGTATAATTGTTTAGGTATCTCATCATCCTCCCGTGTCCGCTTTCTACGTCTCGAACCGCAAAGAAGGCTTCGTCGTCGAAGCCACAATATTGGCAAAATCCAAATTTTATGGTAATTTGATAAGAAAAAAATCCTTTATATAATTTTCCAATGTGGTAATTGATTTGTATTGTTTTGTAGGAAATTCGACATCGGCTCTGCTTGAAGGTTGCGCTCGCCTGACTCTCCTACCTCTCGGAGAGACGTATTTGATCACATTCCCGTTCGCTCACTGCAAGGGTCTTCTTCTAGGAACACTGTCCATGGAACTCGGAGGTCGGGTAGTCATCGCCTGTCCGTCGACTCAACACACAACCGATATTGAATTCCGTCTCAAGGTACACATGAATAATATCAGCATTCAAACATGCTTTAATAATAATAATATTGCAGCCTTTCATCGGGGGCTCGGACAGTATCAACATGGTGTCGGGGCGTATCAAGCATAATAAAGACACCCTCGCAAATATCGAAGGTCATTGGGACGGCCGCATCGACATTAAAGACAGACGCACTCAGGTTTAAATCACACATTTAATACATCAATCTACATTCAATCAATTAATTGTATAATAACAGGAAGAAACCGTACTACTCGACGTCAACGTGCTGAAGCTGAAGAGGCTGAAGAGAATGCTGGTCACAAATAAACATCAAGGTGTCTTCGAAAGCCAGCGTTTGTGGGAAAAAGTCTCCGTCGCCATTAATAATGAAGATCAGGTATAATATATATTTTATTACCGATATTAGAATGTATAAATATCGAGATGTCGGACCAATTAAACGTGTCCGAGTGAGACAATTAGTGTTAGTCATCTGCTTGGTCTGTCATCTTGACATTTATCATCCACTCGTCCATCCCAAATGTATAAATATCGAGATGTCCGACCAATTAAACGAGTCTGAGTGAGACAATTAGTGTTACTCGTCTGCTTGGTCCATCATTTGATATGTATCATCCACTTGTCCATGCCATATATATAAATATTAAGATGACGGACTAACTTAAACTATATCTAATATCGTTAGTAACTCAAAAAAATTAACAATAAATATGATCAATTAGGAATAATATAAAAATAATCCGGATCGATCATCTCGATCCAAGCGTATTATGATTTTTAAAAATAAATAAATTGTATGTACAATATTATTTTTAAAGGTGGCCGCTACAGAAGAGAAAACATTGATCGAAGAAGCCCAGCGCGAGAGAGCCCGTGGCAATGCCGGAAAAGAATGGCAGCCCAAACACTTTGTAAAAGGACCTCCGCTACAGGGTATTTATTGTATACTACTTTATACTAAAATATAAATGATAAATTAAATTATTATAATATTTCAGTTCTTGACGGTGCCAGTTTTCCACACAATTGGCAGTACAAACATTCCAATCTGAGGTATTATTATATTCAATAATAATGTTCTTCAATTAATTTAATTTTGAATTTTTATCGAGAACAGACCGTGGACGAGCTCATCTGATGTTTTGGAATATGAAAAGGATTTCGCACTTCAAACATTGACCAGGCAGGAATTGAACACTGCCGATATTATTGACAACGCCACTCATCATGATGTAAGTGATTTCTGTTAATCGCTTAAATAAATGAACAAATATATTGCTGCCTTGTAAGGGATCGTCCACCGTTGCCTTTAGAGGTGGTTTCCCAGGCCACCACGCAATCCTTCAATAATAATAGTTTTACATATAATTATCTTCTTAGTGATGCTCAATCGGTAATGCATTCGCTGCATTACCGGCTTTCAACATGTCACCTTGATTTGTTGCACTTTATTAATATTTAACGGTCACGATTGTAAACACCTAAAACATATAATACTCTTATGCGTTACGATGTTAACAATCATAACCGTTTGCAGTCAGTTATTTGGCCTATATAGTATATGTTTCAAACCAATATAATGATAATTGTAATAGTTTTACATATAATTTTCTTCTTGGTGATGAGTCGGTAATGCATTACCGGCTTTCAACATGTCAACTTGATTTGTTGCACTTTATTAATATTTAATGATCGATAATATCCTTATGCGTTATGTTGTTAACAATCACAGCCGTTTGCGGTCAGTTATTTGGCTTGAAAATATTAATACAATAAATGCATACACGTATATAATATAGTATTTTCAAATTCTAAAACCGATTATTTTCTCCGTCTAGACACGCATTGAGGTGAGCTTACTTAATGCAAACGGCTGTGATTAGTGATGTGGTATCATCAAATGATTTGCTGTACTGAAGGCCGTATTCAATACAATAGTGTAATGAATGTGTGTGCGTGCGGTGCGTATGCATGTAAACTAATACTATCAAGCTCTATTCGTATACACACCAATACTCACTAGCACACTATTATATTGAATATGGCATAAGTAACAATGACTTTTAGTACAATATACAAAGCTCTAGTCTATTCGTACACACACGACTCACTAACACATTCTTATTACATGGAATCAGCTGCTTCTATCAAATACGCAGTAGTGGATGTCGCGTGCCTATTAAAAATTTGTGATGAATTATTAACTATTTTTTTTTTATATAAATATCGCGACACTCACCACTGAGTACTTCACAGAAACAGCTGATATTGTCATTGTATGTACACTGCTACTAGTAGATGACCATCATCCTTAACAATAAACAATGCACACATTGTCATAATAAATTATTTTTTTATAATAAAATATAATATTATTTAAAATATTTGAAGTTCAATTGAAAACATGTATATTATTTTTTGTTTGCGATAGACGGAGCATTCAGCCTCGGAAACAGACTCGACAAATTCGCACCGACAACGGAGAATCGCTCCTCAAGGGTGAGTTTATTCGTATGTATTTAATTATCGAGTGATTAATAATGTTTGTTTGAATATATTGTAGAGGACAGCAGACGGTGGCGGCAGCTTTGATGCGCGTGGAGGCCGTACTCCGAGAACACGGGGAGGAGCTCGCCGGAGTGCGGGAGATGGTGAGGAGATTAGAGAACAGCGGACAGCCGACGGGGCAAAATCGAGCCCAAATACTCCTCTCCTGGAAGACGACCATCACAATGCTGGCAATCGCCATAACTCTCCACTTCACATCGCTGTGGTTCTACAGCCGCTAGTTATAATCACCGACACTGCCTGTAGTTACACAGCACTCTTTCATTAGTATTACGAGGAGATCCTATAATCCGGTTCATCCGTCTCGGAGCAAACTTTGACATATGATATTTTAAATTTAGAACATAATATGTATACATTCTTTGATTGATTATTTATATTTCTGATTATTAAGTCAGGTTTTTCCACGCTTCGATTTATAAAAATAGCTTAGTGACATTCTTAAATAATAATTATTAAAAATTAGATATAATTTACCAACAGCCATGATTTTTTTATGTTTGTCGAGCAAATAGCTGCGTAACAAAACAAATTTTTACCGCAAACGGCTGCGATTAGTGATTAGCTTGCCTCAATGCGAGTCTTAAATTTGATATTTACTCTACAAATGTAAGAAATAAAAGAGTATTCAAGCAATTTTATAAACTTCTATTAATCTATGTATGTATACATATTTGTTAAGCGTGAAAAAACCGGGCCTTATTATTTATTATAAGTTTACAGTTAACGCAATTTAAGAGTAGACAAACTCATTTATTGTCTTTATATTGCTTCATTACACTCTTTTGATTATTGTTAAATTTTTAATGAAGTGATATTTCCGAGCGAACGGGGCCAATAACAGATGGAGTTGGATCTTCAATCAAGTACAATATAACTTGCTTCTCGTATTATTACGATGTTCGTCATTCCGGCGTGTTTTCTAATTGATCGGAAAACTTGCGTATGCCATAATATTAATTAATTATATAATATACTCCCTGCTTGTTCGCCAGTAAGTGTCTTATTAGATAATCATAAAGACTTCCCGGTGAATGCGGTCAAGTCTGCGTCATTCCTAATTAGGCTTTTTCATTGTTATTAAGGTGGTTTGTTTAATTGATATTTGAATCTCAATTATTTGGGGGGAGGGGCTTGTTTGCTCCTCGCGGGCAACACATTTATTACAAATATATTTTGCTAAGATCAAAGCATCGTTTTTATTTATTATCCTTAATTGTACAAAACACACGGTAACACTCGGAATGCTCAATTGGTCACTTCCATCGGAGTTTCTTTGTCGTCTTCTGTAATTATTAATATTATCAAATTAGTTTATAATGTGTAAATAAAATGTATGCGTATACGTACGGGCTTCGTTATACATGAATTCTTCTTGGTACTCCTTGAGAAATTGTGAAGATCGGTGCTCGTCGAGGAATAGCGAGTATACTTTTTTAACATCCTCCATTCCGACCTAATAATATGTTTAAATTTTGAATTGTTTGTTTGCTGTTTGATGAATGTTCGTTAATTACCTCCATGGCTTTACGCCTCCTCGCTACGAGCGATGCTGTGGTGATGAGTTGGATAGCATAACGAAGGGAAGTCTCGGTGGCAATACGAGTCAACACGGTGAGGGCATCGGCGGACATTTGGCAATCTTCTTCTTCGCACCGGATGTTGAGGATTTCTTTGAGTTCCGCTTGGCTATAAGGAGATGTCGGTACGATGATCATTCTGTCCAGCAGGTCGATGGGTATTCCGTGCGGACTGGGATAGTTGGTGCCTCTTATGCGAGTCACTCCGCGGTTCGTTGCCATGATGACGACGGGGGCCATATCAGCTTCGAGGGCGCGGTTTAAAAATGAGAAGCACTCGACGTCCAGCATGTGAGCCTCGTCTATAAACAACACACCGGGGACGAGCTCCGCCTTTCCCTCTTCGCGCCACTCGCCGACCTTGCTGTCGATCTGATCCCTCACTTCAGACTTGATTTCACCAGTATCGCCGGAGAAAAGTGCGAGGAATCCGTGTGTGCGGGAATTGATGACATCTACTTCGTGAAGGGTGACTGTGTGGACGACTTCTTTACGCTTTTGAAGTTCACCTTCGGGGCATTGAACGAATCTTGTCGAAGCTCCTGTGGCGTCGTAATCCCTGGCTCGGGTGAAGCTGCGACCCAGTCTTGTGATCTTTCCCGTGGCTTTATCGATGGTGATGACATCTCCTGCTTGAACCTATAAACATTATAATCAATACAAA
Source organism: Agraylea sexmaculata (assembly GCA_022606485.1). NCBI lineage: Eukaryota > Metazoa > Arthropoda > Insecta > Trichoptera > Hydroptilidae > Agraylea > Agraylea sexmaculata. Next base: position 36,111 of record JAGTTH010002100.1, read on the forward strand.
GCTATTTCATATAAATTACACATACCTTTTCTTTGATGAAGCTGTCAATCATCTTTGTGCCCATATCGTAGTTGGTCTCCATGTCGGTGGTTTTGAGCGTGAGTTTTCCGAGTCGAGCTCCGCCCCCTCCGGCAGGTCTTTCAACTTGCACTTCGACAACTTCCCCTTCGACCATTTCCGTCTCTTCCCTTTTAAAATAATATTAATAATATAAAATATAGTACATTAATAACAATGTTTTATTACTTGATTCTGACGCCGATAGATTTTCTGATTGACTGCGTTAGAGCTTCAGTTTTGCTCATTTCTAGGGAATATATTTCAGAACCTGCCATGCTGGTAAAAGGAGTATCGGGACCGAGAGCCTGTGCTAAGGCCATAGCGATCGCAGTTTTCCCAGTACCGGGTTGTCCCGCTAACAATACAGCTCGTCCTGCTATTTTGCCTGAAAACAACAATATAAGTAACGAAGTATTGCTAAAATATAATGAAGTGTTGAGAAGGCAGGTACCTTCTTTGATCATCTGCAAGACCAGGCCGATGGCTCTCCTGGCAGGACCCTGGCCGACCATGCCTTGTGATACTGGGCGTGGCTCCAGCGAGTCAGTGAGGCCGAGTCCTCTGATGTGCGAGTGTGCTCCGATGCGCTCCATCCTGGTTATGGCGCGCACCTCCTGAACCTGTGATGCTGCTAAGCTCTGCAAAACAATATTCATAACCTAACTCCACATATTTGACATTTTCCTCAATAAAACAATTTATCTGTATCCGTTTGAATTGTAATTTAATTGAATATGATGAAAAATAATGTGTATTACCGCCATTTTTCAATAATTTCCTCGGATTGTTAAAAACGCGGATCCCACGACGTTTGTTATTTGTTGTCTCGCTCGATCGCCGGTACGTACTGACAACACTCATATCATAAAGCATGTGCAAAAAGTTAAAACTGCCTTGCTTCTTGGAGAAATTTTATCAAAATTGTTTTATTTCTAATTTAATATGAAATATTTAGCGAGTAAATATTTATTTACAAGCACATAAACTTCTAGAAAGTACGTGTGCATGCAGTAGGCAACACTGATGAGAAGTGAGCTGATGACAGATGTCAAATAATTATAACCTATCGATAAGATGGGAAGTCGAGCAGGATCGCTGCTGAGGAGAGTGCTGATTGGTGGAGCCGCCGTGGGGGGCGGGGCTTGCATCAGGTACAAGGAAGGACTGGAGAACTGCACGGATGTGGAAGTGTCGCTGTACAGGAGCTTGAGCATGAGGACCTTCAGCAGAGTCTGGGGAAGTATCGCCAACTGGAACCTGCCTTCTCCGCTGAGGGACTTTGTCTGCTCCACGTACATCAAGGTGTTCGGCGTGAAGCTGGAAGAGGCGGAGCACAGCGAGGTGAAGCAGTATTACAGTCTGGCGCATCTGTTTGGCAGATCCTTGAAGGACGGAGCCAGGAGTGTGCAGGAAGGAGCCTTGATCGTGGCGCCTGCAGACGGCAAAGTCCTCACAGCCAACACCGCGAGCATTCAGCATGGCGAGAGGTTGCCGCAGATCAAAGGAGTCACTTACAGTCTCAAGAAGTTCCTCGGCCACCACTCACTGTGAGTAATGCCATACATTCAGTGTCTGGTCAATTCAATGATAAATTATATTAAATTACAGTAACCACGATGAATACTGCCGGTCGCTGCTTCAGCATCCTGATAAAAATGTTCTACATCAAGTGATTATTTACTTAGCTCCGGGTGATTATCATCGCTTTCATTCTCCGTGCGAGTGGACAGTGAAAGCGAGAAAACACTTCTCTGGGAAGTTACTCAGCGTGAGTCCGTCGGTGGCCTCCGTCATATCGGATTTATTCTGCGTGAACGAGAGGGTCGTGTACACCGGTGAATGGAAACACGGCTTCTTCAGTTACACGGCCGTCGGAGCGACCAACGTAGGCAGCATTCAAATTTACAGGGACGAAGAGTTGTTAACGAATAAAAGGAAACCTGTAGAATGTGAAGAACTAGACGGTTTGAATTGGCACTTGCAACCTGGAGAACTCTTCGGGCAGTTCAACATGGGCAGCACGATCGTGTTAATCTTCGAAGCCCCTTCTGACTTTAAATTCGACTGCGGCGAAGGAAGCACAGTGAAAATGGGATCACCTCTCGGCACACTTCAATAGTGTCTTGTTCTGATTATTATTCGCACAAATGTGATATTCTATTTTAAGCATCAAAAAAACATATTGTTGTTAATTAATTATAGTCAATCAATAAAACGTTATCAATTTTCAATACATTTTATTATTATTTTTAGACAAAATATGATTACATCAATCGAGTCATCTTTATTATACATAATTGTCAGTTCATAAACATCTTATTCTATCTTGGAAATAGTTTTTTTTAAATAAATGTTTTTTCTAATTATATAATAAAATATTACACGTAAAAAATAGATATTTTTCTTTAAATCTGTAAAAAATTGGAGTGTGTCAAGTATCTTAATACACACAAAAATAGATACACATTTCGTATTAAACTTCAGTAAACATCTGCATATTAATTATATAAAATTGATAAATGAATATTGAGCAGAATCAAATTTTTCTTTAAGGCCTTAGCAATAAGATAAATTAATGTAATATAACGTAAGTTTTTGGACATTTCTATTAGATATCACAACTAAATGGTTTTTCTCCTGTGTGTGTCCTTATGTGACGATCTAGGGTGCTTTTATCTCTACACTTATAACCACACTGATCACAACTGAATGGCTTTTCACCAGTGTGTGTCATTATGTGACGATCTAGGTTGACTTTATCTCTACACTTATAATCACACTGATCACAACTAAATGGTTTTTCTCCGGTATGTATTCTCATGTGACATATTAGCCTGCTCTTCATTCTACACTTATAATCACACTGATTGCAACTAAATGGTTTTTCTCCAGTGTGTGTCCTTATGTGTCGAGTTAGGTTGCGTTTATCTCTACACTTATAATCACACTGATAACAGCTGAATGGTTTTTCTCCGGTGTGTGTCTTAATGTGATAGCTTAGGTCACTTTCGTCTCTGCCCTTATAATTACACTCATTACAGTTTAATAGTTTTTCTCCGGTGTGTTTCCTTATGTGACATTTAAGGTTCCTTTTCTCTCTACACTTATAATCACACTGATCACAACTGAATGGCTTTTTTCCAGTGTGTGTCATTATGTGAAATATTAGGTTGCCTTTATCTATACTCTTATAATTACACTGATCACAACTAAATGGTTTTTCTCCAGTGTGTGTCCTTATGTGACGAGTTAGCTTGCTTTTCTCTCTACACTTATAATCACACTGATCACAACTAAATGGTTTTTCTCCGGTGTGTGTCATTATGTGAAATATTAGGTTGCCTTTATCTATACTCTTATAATTACACTGATCACAACTAAATGGTTTTTCTCCAGTGTGTGTCCTTATGTGACGAGTTAGCTTGCTTTTCTCTCTACACTTATAATCACACTGATCACAACTAAATGGTTTTTCTCCGGTGTGTGTCATTATGTGACGAGTCAGGCTTTTATTCTCTCTACACTTATAATCACACTGATTACAACTGAATGGTTTTTCTCCAGTGTGTGTTTTTACATGATAAATTAGGCGAATTTTCTGTCTAAACTTATAATCACACTGATCACAACTGAATAGTTTTTCTCCAGAGTGTGTTCTTACGTGACGAGTTAGCTTGCTTTTATCTCTACCCTTATAATCACACTGATCACAACTAAATGGTTTTTCTCCGGTGTGTATCCTCATATGACGAGTCAGGGTGCTTTTATATCTACAATTATAATCACACTGATCACAACTGTACAATTTGATTCCAGCATCAATTAATTTGTGTTTGCGCAAACTTTTTAAACGAGTGTTGGATTCACATTCATCATTGTTGTCACTGTTTGGTTTGAGTAATAGGAGGTCGTAGGAGTACTCATTTATATTCTTGTCCTCGTCATCTGATTCCAGTTTGATATCTTCGATCTCAATCAAGTCTTTATTCCCATAATTGTCGTCATCATTCGAATCTTCCATCTCCAGTTTAATATCTTCGATCTCAATCAAGTCTTTATTCTCATAATTCTCTTCATCGTTGAAATCTTCCAACTCCAGTTTAATTTCTTCAATCTCAATCAAGTCTTTATGCTCATAATTGTCTTCATCGTTGAAATCTTCCACCTCTAGTTTAATATCTTCAATCTCAATCATGTCTATATTGTCATAATTGTCTTCATCGTTGGAATCTTTCACCTCCACTTTATATTCCTCGATCTCAATATTGTCCATTCTTACTCTTATAATTAGAAATCGTGTTCACTATTCGACAATTGTCAGATTGTAGTGAGATCTCAGTGTTGCCATATTTCAATAATGAAATTAATACATACTTATAAAATAAAACTCGATTTACCGTCATTTTGTATGTTATAAAAACACCATGGAAAAAAAAAACAATTTTAAATGAGTTTTTTTTAAATAATTTATTATACGTCTTAAAACTCATATGATCTTATTTCTTTATTCAATCATTTACAAATCCCAATATTATTTGGGATGTATTACTTATATTTAAATACTACAAGCTATTTATTTTAATATACTGAACATAAAAATCTGACTATGATATATTTGATTAATGAAATAGCTGAGCCATTTTTAACCAATATGAGTCTTTTTGTGACGGTATAGACTGGTTTTCTGTTGGCTCTTATAATCACACTTATCACAGCTAAATTGTTTGTCTCTAGTGTGTCTCCTTATGTGAGCAGTTAGGCTATCTTTCCTTAAGCACTTATAATTACACTGATTGCAACTAAATGGTTTTTCTCCGGTGTGTGTCTTAATGTGATAGCTTAGGTCACTTTCGTCTCTGCCCTTATAATTACACTGATCACAGCTTAATAGTTTTTCTCCGGTGTGTGTCCTTATGTGAGATATTAGCCTTCTTTTCACTCTACACTTATAATCACACCGATCACAACTAAATGGTTTTTCTGCGGTGTATTCTCATATGACGATTAAGACTGCCTTTCACTCTACACTTATAATCACACTGATTACAGCTGAATGGTTTTTCTCCAGTGTGTGTCCTCATATGACGATCTAGGCTCCTTTTATCTCTACACTTATAATCGCACTGATCACAAGTAAATGGTTTTTCTCTAGAGTGTGTCAAAATATGAACGTTTAGATTGGCTTTCTCTCTACCCTTATAATCACACTGATCACAACTAAATGGTTTTTCTCCAGTGTGTGTCATTATGTGACGAGTCAGGCTTTTTTTCTCTCTACACTTATAATCACAATAATCACAGCTGTATGGTTTTTCTCCAGTGTGTGTTTTTATGTGATGAATTAGGCGAATTTTCTGTCTACACTTATAATCACACTGATCACAACTAAATGGTTTTTCTCCAGTGTGTTTCCTCATGTGACGAGTTAGCTTGCTTTTCTCTCTACACTTATAATCACACTGATCACAATTAAATGGTTTTTCTCGAGTGTGTGTCCTCATGTGGGATATTAGGCTGCCTTTATCTATACTCATATAATTACACTGATTACAACTGAATGGCTTTTCTCCATTGTGTGTCATTATGTGAAGATTCAGGCTCTTTTTATGTCTACACTTATAATCACACTGATCACAACTGAATGGTTTTTCTCCAGTGTGTGTCCTTATGTGAGATATTAGGCTCCTTTTATCTCTACACTTATAATCGCACTGATCACAAGTAAATGGTTTTTCTCTAGAGTGTGTCAAAATATGAACGTTTAGATTGGCTTTCTCTCTACCCTTATAATCACACTGATCACAACTAAATGGTTTTTCTCCAGTGTGTGTCATTATGTGACGAGTCAGGCTTTTTTTCTCTCTACACTTATAATCACAATAATCACAGCTGTATGGTTTTTCTCCAGTGTGTGTTTTTATGTGATGAATTAGGCGAATTTTCTGTCTACACTTATAATCACACTGATCACAACTAAATGGTTTTTCTCCAGTGTGTTTCCTCATGTGACGAGTTAGCTTGCTTTTCTCTCTACACTTATAATCACACTGATCACAATTAAATGGTTTTTCTCGAGTGTGTGTCCTCATGTGTGATATTAGGCTGCCTTTATCTATACTCATATAACCACACTGATTACAACTGAATGGTTTTTCTCCATTGTGTATCATTATGTGAAGATTCAGGCTCTTTTTACGTCTACACTTATAATCACACTGATCACAACTGAATGGTTTTTCTCCAGTGTGTGTTCTTATGTGACGAGTTAGGTTGCCTTTCTCTCTACACTTATAATCACACTGATCACAACTAAATGGTTTTTCTCCAGTGTGTGTCCTCATGTGACGATCTAGAGTGCTTTTATATCTATAATTAAAATCACAATGATCACAGCTGTAAAATTTGATGCAAACATCAGTTAATTTGTGTTTGTGTAAACTGTTTAAACGAGTGTTGGAATCACAATCATCTTTGTTGTTACTATTTGGTTTTGGTAATAGGAGCTCGCAGGAATCCTCATTTATATTCTTGTCTTCATCATCTGATTGTACTTTAATATCCATAATCTCAATGAAGTCCTGGTTTAATTTTTTGTCCTCATCAACCGAATCTTTCAATCGTAGTATATTATTTTTATTTTCAATATAACCTGCGTCTATTTTTCTGTCATCATCGTTGAAATCTTCCACCTCTAGTTTAATATCTTCGACCTCAATCCAGTCTTTATTCCCATAATTGTCATCATCATTTGAATCTTCCATCTCCAGTGTAATATCTTCGATCTTAATCAAGTCTTTATTCTCATAATTGTCTTCATCGTTGACATCTTCCAACTCCAGTTTATTTTCTTCAATCTCAATCAAGTCTTTATGCTCATAATTGTCTTCATCGTTGTCATCTTCCACCTTCAGTTTAATATCTTCGATCTCAATCAAGTATTTATTGTTATAACTTTCTTCATCGTTGGAATCTTCCGCCTCCACTTTAATCTCAATATTGTCCATTCTTTCTCTTATACTAAGATTGTGTTCACTATTCAACAACTGTCAGATTATAGTGACTAACTTCTCAGTGCTGCCATTATTCAATAATATTGATTGTAATACACCTCCTTCGTATATTTGGGAGCAGTGGTCACTAAGGATGCTGGAAATAACCAGGATATAAACTCTCGCCTGCAAAGTGCTAATAGGACGTATTTCGGCTTAGTACGCTTGCTCAGATCAAGATATCTAAGTAGAAGTACCAAGGTAGAATTATATAAGATGCTAATTAGGCCAGTACTAACCTACGGTGCAGAAACATGGGTTATTACCAAAACTGAAGAGGATAGGCTACTTAGGTTCGAGCGGAAGATTCTTAGGAGGATCTTGGGTCCTGTTCAGGAGGTACCGGGACTATTTAGAATTAGACGGAACGATGAGATTTACTCATTATTTAAGAGCGTGAACGTAGTGCAGTTTATTAGGGCTTTAACATTAGGTTGGGTCAAAGAGCAGGAGGGATACTATCGGAAATACCATCCAGCAAGCCTGTGGGTAAGAGAAGGCAGGGTAAACCTAGGCTAAGGTGGGCGGGGGAGTTCTATAAGGTAGTTAGGAGTTTGGGTATTAATAACTGGAGGAGCATTAAGTGGAAGATGCTGGTGCGGGAAGCCTTGGTTCATCACTGAACTGGAGTGCTTGAGATGTTGGAATATATGATTTTATATGAAGATTTGTTTTTACCATTTTTACTATGTGTTCTTCCTTAATGGTGATAACTTATTGAATTTCAAATATTGATAATTCATATCATATGTATGAATACAGAATAGTGATGGAGTTTTATAATTTGTGTGTGTGTGGTGACACATTAATAATGTAATTAGTCATATATAATATCATTCGGTGAAGGAGATCAATTAAGTCACTATTCACACATGGAATTGTGGAATCATATATGTTTTCAGTTCTCTTTTACATGGATATGCTCCCGATAAAACAACATATGTAGTTATCATTGTACCGAGTAGATGTTACGCACATATTTTATTCAAATTTACATTTTTATTAAAACACAATACTGTATTTTGCCCTGGTTTTACTTTAATATGAACAAACATCTTTATTATACAAAATGTCATTTTAAGAATGAAGTCTTTCATATGTAAGTAATGGGAGCAAGTAGGTAAGTAGTGTATTCAATTCGATTTTACAATATCAAAACAATACACCAATCAAAGAAATCTTCAGATAACAAGTGTGAAAGCTACGGAGAAGTGACCATTTTCAATATAATTAATAGCCGTCATTGAATGATAATGGGGATGCCACAATGTAAGTTTTCAATAATTCTTCTTTTTCATTAATTTGAGATAATGGTAGATCTATTAAAACAAAGAAAAATACATATTAACTAAACATATACACAGAAAATACAATTACATATTACACATTTTAATACTCAATAAAATTATTCGATCAACTCTGTTGGGAAGCGAGGGTAGATCTTGCTAGGATTGGTGACTATGCGAATCAGCTTAGTATTAGTAGTTTACACCACGGCTCACGCACATATTATATTTAATATCGCCGAAAGTAGCTTTTCATAATTCAAGCACAACACAGTTGTAAAACAGAGTTTTGGGGCAAAAGCATAGCATAGAACAAAATAAAATGTTATTATTTAATCTATTATGGGGACCGAGCAGTTACCCCATGATTGTTGGTCCCCCATGTTATCAGTGCAGGGGTGAGTGTTGAGGAATAAAAGATGGAGTCACCGGTCAGTGTGTTTTATTTAATGTGAAGTACATAAAGGAGAGCTACGTATGGCGACCATTCTGTCCCGAGTGCCGAAGCAGAAGAGAGTATTGTGAGTGAGTGAGTCCTAAGCAGCCGGCAACATGCATACATGCGCTGTTTACTAGCCACCACACTATTAAAAATCTCACTAGATCATTTTTAAGGACTCTTGTAATCACCATAATCACAGTATTATGGATCTTCTCCAGTGTGTCTCCTTATGTGAGATATTAGATACTTTTTCTGTCTACACTTATAATCACAATAATTACAGCTGAATGGTTTGTCTCCAGTGTGTGTCATTATGTGAGCAGTTAAGCCATCTTTTCTTAAAGACTTATAATCACACTGATTACAACTGAATGGTTTTTCTCCAGTGTGTCCCCTTATGTGAAGAGTAAGGCTATCTTTCCTTGAGCACTTATAATCACAGTGGTTGCAACTGAATGGTTTTTCAACAGTGTGTGTCCTTATATGAGATATAAGTCTGCCTTTCTCATTACTCTTATAATCGCACTTATCACAACTGAATGGTTTGTCTACAGTGTGTCTCTTTATGTGATTTTTTAGGTTGCTTCTATCTCTACACTTATAATCACACTGATCACAGCTAAATGGTTTTTCTCCAGTGTGTGTCATTATGTGATTTTTTAGGTTGCTTTTATCTCTACACTTATAATCACACTGATCACAACTGAATGGCTGTTCTCCCGTGTGTGTCATTAAGTGAAATAATAGTCTTTTTTTATCTCTACACTTATAATCACACTGATCACAACTGTATGGTTTTTCTCCGGTGTGTGTCCTTATGTGATTGTTTAGTTCACTTTTCCTCCTACATTTATAATCACACTGTTCACAGCTGAATGGTTTTTCTCCAGTGTGTTTCTTTATGTGATTGCATAGGTCACTTTTGTCCCTGCCTTTATAATTACACTGATTACAGCTGAATGGTTTTTCTCCAGTGTGTGTCCTCATATGACGATCTAGGCTCCTTTTATCTCTACACTTATATTCACACTGATCACAGCTGAAAGGTTTTTCTCCAGTGTGTATCCTTATGTGAGATATTAGCCTTCTTTTCTGTCTACACTTATAATCACACTGATCACAGCTGAATGGCTTTTCTCCAGTGTGTGTCATTATGTGAAGATCTAGGTTGCCTTTCTCTCTACACTTATAATCACACTGATCACAGCTGAATGGCTTTTCTCCGGTGTGTATCCTTATGTGAGATATTAGGTCGCTTTTATCTCTACACTTATAATCACACTGTTTACAACAAAATGGTTTTTCTCCGGTGTGTATCCTTATGTGACGAGTCAGGCTGCTTTTATAACTACAATTAAAATCACACTGATCACAACTGTACAATTTGATTCCAGCATCAATTAATTTGTGTTTGTCCAAACTTTTTAAACGGGTGTCAGAATCACAATCATCTTTGTCGTCACTATTTGGTTTTAGTAATAGGAGCTCGTAGGAGTACTCTTTTATATTATTGTCCTCATCATCTGATTCCAGTTTAATATCTGCGGTCTCAATCGAGTCTTTATTCCCATAATTGTCATCATCATTCGAATCTTCCATCTCCAGTTTAATATCTTCGATCTTAATCAAGTCTTTATTCTCATAATTGTCTTCATCGTTGAAATCTTCCACCTCCACTTTAATACATTCGATCTCAATCATGTCCATTCTTACTCTTTTAATTAGAAATCGTGTTCACTATTCGACAACTGTCAGATTGTAGTGATATCTCAGTGCTGCCATTATTCAATAATCTCTATTGTGAAATTAATACATACATAAAAAAGTCATTTAATTTTTTTTACTCATGGTGTTTCCATAACATACAAAATGATGATAAATCGATTTTTATTTTATATGTATGTATTAATTTCATAAAAGATATTATTGAATAATGGCAGCACTAAATTATCACCCCAATCGACGAATATCGAAATAATGAAACACATTCTAATATAAATAAGAATAGATAATATGAATCGAAGGTAGTGGAAGATGGCTGATGAACAGTACTCTTTATAAGGCACAGTTGGGATGAAAATACTGGGTTGGAAAAATGTCAACAGACAATTGTAAGTGGAACGATTGAATCAATAAACTGGGAATCGAATGACGACAATTATGGGAATAAAGACTTGATTGAGATCGAAGATATCAAACTGGAATCAGATGACGAGGACAAGTACTCCTACGATCTCCTATTACTCAAACCAAACAGTGACAACAAAGATGAATGTGAATCCAACACTCGTTTAAAAAGTTTGCGCAAACACAAATTAATTGATGCTGGAATCAAATTGTACAGTTGTGATCAGTGTGATTATAATTGTAGATATAAAAGCAGCCTCACTCGTCATATGAGGATACACACCGGAGAAAAACCATTTAGTTGTGATCAGTGTGATTATAAGGGTAGAGATAAAAGCAAGCTAACTCGTCACGTAAGAACACACTCTGGAGAAAAACTATTCAGTTGTGATCAGTGTGATTATAAGTTTAGACAGAAAATTCGCCTAATTTATCATGTAAAAACACACACTGGAGAAAAACTCATTCAGTCAACGACTGAATGTGTTATAAGTGTAGTGACAAGGTAGGCTAACTCTTTACATCAGAACACACACTGGAAAAAAACTATTGCTATTAACGATTAGATGCAGTGAAAAGTAGTCCTAACTCGTCACGTAAGAACACACACTGGAGAAAAACCATTCAGTTGTGAACTGTGTGATTATAAATGTAAAAGGAAAACTGAACTAAAAAGTCACATAATGACACACACTGGAGAAAAACCATACAGTTGTGATCAGTGTGATTATAAGTGCAGTGAGAAAAACAGGCTAAATCTTCACATAAGGACACACACTGGAGAAAAACCATACAGTTGTGATCAGTGTGATTATAAGTGTAGACATAAAATTAGCCTAAAATATCACATATTGACACACACTGGAGAAAAACCATTCAGTTGTGAACTGTGTGATTATAAATGTAAAAGGAAAACTGAACTAAACAGTCACATAATGACACACACTGGAGAAAAACCATACAGTTGTGATCAGTGTGATTATAAGTGCAGTGAGAAAAACAGGCTAATTCTTCACATAAGGACACACACTGGAGAAAAACCATACAGTTGTGATCAGTGTGATTATAAGTGTAGTGACAAAAGCAGCCTTAAGTCTCACATAAGGACACACACCCGGAGAAAACCTATTGAATTGTAATCAATGTGATTATAGATTGTAAAAAGAAAATCCATCCTAATATCTCACATAAGGACACACCTTCCACTTAGTGTGATTATAAGAGTTGGAAGAAAAGCAACCTTAATCGTCACATTAGGACACACACTGGAAAAACCATTTAGTTGTAATCCAGTGTGATTATAAGTGCAGTGTGAAGAGCAGCCTTAGAAGTTTCACATGAGTTACACACACTGGAGATAAACTATCTATCAATATCTCACATAGAAGGACACATGAAAAACCAATGAAATTAGTGTATGAAGAAAGTTGCCCGATCTCTCACATAAAGACTCATACTGATAGAAAAATACACTAAATGTAATCCAGTGTGATTATAATAACAAAAATATTATACATGAATCTTCACCAAGATAAAATATCAATAAATAATATAAATTAGCATTTGAGTCCTTAAAAATATTGTAATGAAATTTTAAATATATTAAATAATTAAATATAATTTTGATTTTGTAGATTCTTGCCCCAATACCCTGTGTTTCACAATACATATTATGTTGTATTTGAATATTAATCAAATATGCGAGGAGTTATTATTGCTTAATATAATATATGAATATAATAAATGTGTGTATTATACGTTTTTAACCATAATACGACATATTTATTACACTGTAATCATCATCATGAAAAATTTCAGGATAAGATAATCATAAATTACATATTAATAATTTATTGTCACTGCTTATTGTTTTTATTCAATTTTCAAGTATAACTTCGAAATGTTTCTATTGTTTTTTTATATTGCATCGTGAGGTCGCCAACCACGGCTACCACGAACAGTTTGATTTGGCTTTTGACGAAATAAAGACGAGTCTCAAATATGTATGTATAACATGTAAATATATCCATATATGCACATGGCAACACTCGAGCTGTCACCGCTTCTTGACGACAGTCCTTAAAAAGTGAAGAATGGATAGTATTGAGATAAAAATAGAGCCGGAAGATTCGTATGATGAAGACAATGATGAGAGTCAATATTTGATTAAGATTGAAGATATTAAAGTAGAGTTGGAATATGAAGATAATAATATAAACGATGACTCCATTGATATTAAACTAGAGTCGAAAGATTCAGAAGATGAAGATAACAATTTAAACGAAGACTCAATTGATATTAAAATAGAACCGAAAGATTCGGAAGATGATGGCACAAATATCACAAATGATTCTCATGAAACCCTTTTACAAAGAAATGCTGGAGACAAACCATTCAGCTGTGATCAGTGTGATTATAAGTGCAAGTGAAAAGCAAGAAGCTCATATATCACAGAAGGATACACTGGAGACAAACAAATTAGCTGTGATCTGTGTGATTTTAAGTGTAGACAGAGAAGCAGTCTAATATCTCATATAAGAATACACACTGGAGAAAAACCATTTAGCTGTAATCAGTGTGATTATAAGAGTAGGAAAAAAAGCTACCTAGTCTCTCATGAAGACACACACTGTGGGAAAACCATTTGATTGTAATCAATGTGATTATAATTGGAGATAAAAAGTAGCCCATGTTCTCACATAATGACACACGCCAGAAAGAAACTATACCACTGTAATCAATGTGATTATAAGTGTAGAAAGAAAAGCAACTTAAACACTCACATAAGAAGACACGCCGGGATAAAACTATACAATTGTAATCAGTGTGATTATAAGTGCATGGAGAAACGAAGTCTAATATGTCACATAAGGAATCATACTGGTGAAAACCCATTCAGTTGTGATCAGTGTGATTATAAATGCAAAATGAAAAAAAGCTTAACTCATCACATGAAGACACACACCGGAGAAAAGCCTTTCAGTTGTGACTATTGTGATTATAAGTGCATAGAGAGAAACAAGCTTAATCGTCACATGATGACGCACACAGGAGAAAAACCATTTAGCTGCGATCAGTGTGATTATAAGACCAAACTTAAATGCAACCTAGATCGTCACATATTTACACACACCGGAGAAAAACCATACAGCTGTAATCAATGTGATTATAAGTGCAGGCAGAAAAACAACCTAACATGCCACATGAAAACACATTGTTAATATTTACACATTAAATCTATGGGTGTTGAGGCGACAATAAATTGTTCATCAAATAGTATTCGAGAAATTCATTCTTATTACTTTAAATGTGTCTCTATTTGTGAGTACAATAGAGTCTCGATTAATCCAAACAAATGTTTTTGTTTCAATTGTATTATATTCATTAATTTTTTTGTTTATTTCTTTCCTTGTACAATTTTTGTTAGCCAGTAATTTTGGTTAGGTGGTATGAATCAAAGTATTTTTTTTATACAAAGAATAAACTTTAATCAATTACATATGTTCCGTTTTCTTGAATGACCCTTTTATATACATATTTCTTGCAGCCGAATGGTTCCGTGATAAAAAACTGTACTTAGTGCGATTTAAGGTCATCATTAATTCAAGATAATTGTTATTCTGAATAGTCGGAATTTGAACAGTATGGACGATTTGAGATTATCAAAAATGTGTGAAGCCGATTATGGTCATTTTACTTTAATTTCTTCATCATCCATTTATGGCAGGCATTTAAGTGGATAGTTTTGTTTCTTTAAAGTAGCAAAAACTACACAATACCCTTTTAATTCAGGTTTGTCAGCACAATCGTTTCCGAACTATTTTGTTGTTTCAAATGCTTTCAATTACCTATTGGAAATGTTCATTGTATTTCTTTCTATTCACAACGAACCCAAATATCAAGTTTTATTTAAGTTATTTTTAACTATCATTTTAATGGATTTTTCTTCTCTGCAATTTCTTGAATAGTTATATGACAATAATCTTTAATTATGACTTCATCATCATCATCAGTATGGCGACCAGTACTTTAGATAACTGAGTGACAAATTCTCGGATTGGAATTTTTTATACAACGGAAATAACTCGATGCACGAACACTTTTCTGTACCCAGATCTATTCTATTATTAAAAACCGCCTGTAGCGAGGCAATCTGACTTACATTTAAACAGTCGTCATTCATCATTCGACTTGATTACTCGTTATTTTAAACAAACAGCTGTAATTATTATATCTTAATAAACATTTCGGCGGGCCATGGCAGTGTTGTTATTCAAGTTATAAAGTATATAAGTGGAATGAAGAAGACAAAAGTTGTATGGCTTATTTTTCAATTATTTGCGAAAATACCCTGATATACAATATCATCAGTCGCAAAAACCACATAATATATGAAGGTGTGATTAGCCAAAAATAACTTAGGAGGATCCTCGTCTTGAACCGCGCTAAATTCTGAAAGATGATTATTCATTTGAGTGACGTGTACCAAAATCTCCTAGATAAAGGAGGTCTCACTAGTATGTAACGATACATGCCGCTGACAGGCGCTCCCCCCTTTGTATACTTAACCTCCAAATAAATACACTGGCCAGTGTCTCTCATCTTTCATTTCTACACTCACTCCTGCACAGATACATTGGACCAATAATTATTGGGGCAACTACCCGTTCCCCATAATATTATTGTAGGGCCAGCTGGACAGCGCAGATATGTATTTATGCGCTTCCAGCTAGCCGCTGCGAGTTAACGTGTACAGCTAACATCCCGCGTACTTCCACTCGTCACTTGTGTCACGTGCCTCGGACGGGGAGTATGCAGTCTGTCGCTCCTCCTGTATATATATAACCTCCAATAAATACTGGCCAGTCTCTATCATCTTTCATTACAACACTAACTCCTGCATTGATACATCGGACCCACAATCATGGGGACAACTACCCGTTCCCCATATTATAAATACTATGGGTACGAGTAGTTGCCCCATGGATGTTGGTCCGATGTATCAGCTGCGAGAGCTGAGCTGTTCGCGGTAGTTTGTTAGCGGCCAGCTGGAAGTGCATAAATACATATCTGCGCTGTCCAGTAGTCGAATTTCCCGCCAATACGTCTGACAGCTGAAATGCATGCAAAACATTTATGCATGCACTGATTATTGAAGCATGTTATTGAATACGGCTATAAGTATAGCCTCTGCCAAACTCATCTACTTATCATATTTATTATCTACTTGTTCGGCCTTCTAATAACGGTGGTGTCGAAAATTATTATTCATACAATTTTTCAAGTATGTGTGTGCGAAGAATTAATCCGTTAATAATTGTTATATCCGGTATAATTGCATATTTCAATGTACCTAATTGATTTATTTTAATCGAAACATACACGAATAATTGCGTACAATATTGTAAGTATTATTATTTATAATAAATTGTTTCGACCGAATCAGACACCACCGATATTCTTCTCTTGAATCATTTATTAGTTCTGGTCCAACTGATATTTATTATTATTAGAATCATCACGATGGTTCAATACAATTATGTATTCCATATTTGAATTTAAAAACAAGTGTGTGTGTGATTTATATGAAGAAAGAATACCTTATTTTTAATCTTTATTTTTAAGCATTTATTTAAGATACAATATTCATTTGGCACTGAACAAAATCACAATAATGTGTACATACCAACTGGCTTCCATAATATCATAGATATAAACATTAGATATCGCATTGCATATAAATAATTCGTGTAAACCCGTGTATTGTTGCACTCTTCTCTCCTATTCGATAAAGGCATAAGTGTGTCTCCCTCACTCAACACATTTATAGTGACCACTGAGAGTGGTTGTGACAATACTTTGTTGTCTTTGGTAAAAAGTGAGCCAATATGTATTTGAGTGTATGTTTGAGTCCATATGACGTGTAGTAACAATGCATTTACCCATTTTACTGTGAAATATAACTGAAGATATGATTTTTTTGTCCCTCCGTGAAGAGGCTTATCTTTGCGTCTATACAAGTATGTGTATTTATGTGATTTATTAACCTTTTAAATGCCAGTAGGTAGTAGTGTAGCTGTGCACAGCAGGCCATGAATTTTTAATCAAAATAAATATTATTTTTATAAACATTACATCTGAAAGACTTACCAAATTTATTCAATGTGTGACGTATTTGCTTCCCTTCACTTAGATAAATATATTTTAATTTTTCAGAAAATGTCAGGGTTGTCACAACTTGTCACAGAAATATGGGACCTTTTTTTATTTTTTATTGTAAGCTAAATAATATATTTTTTATTGTTGTTGAAAAGAAAATTAAAAGTGTTCTAATGTATGGTATTGTTCGAAACACGGTTCAATGCAGAGAGCCACTGTGCACTGCTTGCAGTGATACCTCGATTCTTTCCTCTTCTTTTTTGATAGGCAAACTACACATCTTGCAGTAGGTGCTGCTTTTTTTGCAGTTGGAGGTAGTTTGTCCATAAAGTGCCTTTCGGTTAGACGTGATGGCAGATCCGCCTTTCTTTTTCTATGGATACATTTCGAGGGTATATTAGGTTTATGTTGTTGGTTCTGTTGCCTTATCACCTCCATCTGAAACTGTGCTAGCGGCACACGTTTTCCGGCAGTATCCTCCGGTTCTAGCTTTATGTCTTCAATATCAATAAATTCTTCTTTTATATTATTTTCTGCATCATCCGAATATAGTTTAGTATCTTTAATCTCAATAGAGTCTTCATTATCACTATCTTCCGGTTCTAGTTTAATATTTTCATTATCAACATCGTCATTACCTGCATCATTTAAATCTTCCGATTCCAGTTTATTATCCTGAAACTCCACGCGATTCTGGTTTATATTTTTGCTATCAATGCATTCCATTGTTCGTGCAATGAAGATAACTGTCAGATTGTAGTGACAGCTATAGTGTTGCCATACTTTCTTATCCAATGTATGTATGCACTAGTTACCTAGGTAGTTATTGTATTGTAGTAGTATTGTATGTGAATTAATATTCTCGCAAGAAAAATAATAAATTTATAAAATAGCATTCGTCAAAAAATTATAATATGTTGACGCACCTAACTAATATTCTCTATGGTGTTTAGTCGAACAGGTGACATTGGTTGCACCCACGTGTTGAATCGGATTCGTTAGTATGATCACGAAAAAGTTCATATCGAAGAAGACCACGTGGATAAGGAAGGTGTAGCGGCACACTGACCGGTGACTCCATCTTTTATTCCTCAACATGGACCAACAATCATGGGGCAACTGCACCGTCCCCATAATGGAATATCAAAAACCGCAAAAGAATTCAATATAAAGGAAGAATGTATCGAATTTTTTTGATTTCGACAATCCTCTGCCATGAATGTGACAATAATTATGTGAACACCCAAAACGCAAAAGATCATTTTATCGAAGAACAGGCAAATGCGGATATGGAATCTGATGATATTGAAGACAGCATTTCTAGCTGAGATGTTCTAGAAAGTGTCACTTGAAGAGACGACCAGGTTTATAAAGGAAATTCATTTAATTCTTTACAATAATGTATATATTAAGTTTATTATATTTTAGGCAAATTGCAATTCCGATCCAATCACATGAGTCGTATCATTCAACTTGTTTGCGCTGTCATATTTGCAATATTTTTGGATGGTTTATCATTGAAAGCAGCACAGTGGATTTACTTATTCTTGCACGCAGCCGTTCATTCAAGTGAGTAATTACAGAGATTTCAGATTTCATTGATTTGTCAGAACAAAAATGATAATAATCTTTCTTTGTGTGGCTGTCTTTTGGTTTTATTTTATTATCTGAAGGAATGGGTAAAAATGTGTGTACAATTTGAAAATTATTGACACAAAAATTTATTTACATTTCATCTATTGTTTGAGTTAAATATGCAATTTGATTTTATCTAATTGCAAGTTAATATTATTGAGTCGCCTTGTGGCCCAGTGGTTAATGTAATGGATTCGTGAGTGAAGACTCCGGGGTTCGATTCAAGGCGCCGGCAAAAATGGTGAATTTAGAAGACTTGTTTTATCTAAAAGCCTCATATTGCCCAACGCACTAAGGAAAATATGAGAATCTTAAACTTTTATTTATGGTTATACTTAATAAATGGCGGTCGATGTATAGTTAAGGTTTGTTTCTTGAATGTGTAGAGTAAATGTGAGAAATAGCCGTAATTAGTCACACTGCAAAACAATTTTGTAACAATATTTATAATAGTTTCAAAGTACAATAGTAAATATATCTTTATTTTATAATTTCAGAATGGACGAGTTAAATATTCAACAATTATTGAAGAAATCTTTTTGGGAAGAAACTCACTCCTCCAGCGACGATTCATATTATGAACTAGATGCCTCTATTTCTTCCGATGAAGCAAATTTTAATGAAACAATATCGAGTCCATTAATCGATTACAAGTATGTTGGTATAAAAATTGCAATTTTGTCGCTCGGAGGTGAATAGAGAATATTTGATACACATACTTGTCAAATTGACATATTTATATTTACAAAAGCAACGGCTTATGGCAATAATTGAAATGTATACATTTTTAGGATTGTGTTTATTGCAAAGCTAAATGAATTGTCCTCCATTTTCCAATCATCCATTGTGTTATAATCCGATTTTTGAATATACAATGTCAGGGTGTCGCTTTTATCAAATATTGAGATTTTTAAAATGTTCGAGTGAAGATACAGTGTTAAAATTAGTTAATGACTATGTACACCCGGAAGAGAGTTTTCATTGAACGAACCTTTAAATCTAAACAAATTGCAACTTTACAAACGACGGTTATGTTTTGAATATTGTCTTTTGTTGCTTGTCCTGTGCCTCGTGACTGAGGATGGCGGCTGCAATACATTACCTTCTTGATTGTCTGTCTCCAAGCAGTTTTCACGTTCTATGGTCTAACTGCGATTGGCTTTCTCGATGGACATTTGTGCTTTATTTGATTGATGGCGGAGATATTTCAATTCTTGTTCCAGTGATTGCGCTTCTGCTTCCAATTTGTCATTTTGTCATTTCAATAACTCTTCTCACTTCGAGCAGTGGCACCTTATCCATTGGGGAAAGGAGTGAGGATACGTCATGTGGTAGCGACCTCCAATCAAAAGGCTGTGGGTATTAGTTTCGGTATCCTGAGCCATCAGCGTAGTTTTGTTTGGTTTGTGTTTGTTTAGACGTAGCCGTTCAGGCGGTGCTAACTCCTACGATCTATGAACGACCGAACTGATGGTCTTGTTCGTAAACACGGGGACCTCTGGACCAGTTGGGGATACCGTCACTCGCGTTGGGCAGGAAGAAGATGAACAGTCCATCAAGACCAATAAGATGTTGGTTAGTCCGGGGGCGCGGACAGAGTTAGCGACTGGCATCAATGTGTATGCCACATTGCCTCCTTCTTGTTTGGTGAAATCAGGGGCCAGCCAGTCACCGATTACTGACCATTGTGTTGTTCCGTTCCATATGCTGGAATCGAGGAAAGCGGCTATATATGGTATTAACCACGGGGACCCGAGCGAGGTTTGCCGGACTGGGACCATCGTCCAGCTCACATCCATGTCTGAGTATGTGTATTCAGGCAGTGGCTGATTATATCGGTTTATGCCAATCGCCACTGCTACATCCAGGGGCACGGCCATGATACGCGAAGTTGATATTTCCGATGTCTGGAACTGATTGATAGTTATCTTCGAGATTTCGGTCGGATTTTGGTACTCGAATCGACGGATGAATTGTTGCGGGGTGGGATCAACCCCCATAGCGTATTTGTCGACGCTAGCCGCTATCAAGAGAACCCTTACAAGGGCAGCCACTTCCCGATAGCTCTTATCAGTATGTTTCAAGAACCAGGCAAGGCCAGCGATAGAGCCCATGTCTCGTACGGTCGGTCCTCGCAAAGATGTCATCAACGCTGATGTGACAGCGGCATCTTCTAATCGCTCGTTGGTTGTCTGAAAGAAGGGAGTGATATTATTAATAGTTTATTGGGATTGGGAAACGGAAACGATGGATGAACTTTGGATTGTATTTAAACTACTTTTAAATTGCATAACTACAGCATGTATGTGCTTACACATGGTGCACTTGATAAAATAATCTAAGCAAGTACATTCATATGAATGTGCACAAGATTTGCATGTCTCACATCTAAAATTGCATTGACATTCAGTTTCAGAAGTGTTACAGTATATTTATCGTTAGAAGATTGAGAATTAACTATCCAAACAATATGTTCAATCTCCTTTATACTGTCATTTGCTATTTCCGCACCTTTTAAATATTTTGTCATGTGTGACGAGGAACCCTTTACTAATTTATTGAGTCGACTTAACATTTTATCTCGGACTAATGGACTAAAGGAGATGATGAATACATGCGTCATCTCTTTTTATTTTGAGTCCATGGAAATATATACTCTTTAAAGTACTGTGTATGGATTCTAGATGCATATTAGTATTGATACCAATATGCTGTCTATAATAATATGCCCATTTGTCAACTCTTGGCAATAAATGTTTAGTAAAGTATTTCCCAAAAGACTTATCTGGGCTTATAATTAAAATGACTTATAATTAAAATGCATAACGACTTATACTTAAAACGCATGAAGACAAGATTAAAATACACAAAACGACTTATAAATAAAAAAAATCACAATTAAAGCAGAAAAGAGAGAAGAACCTGAAAGAAGAATGGTTAATTGACATAATACATGCATACACATTACAAAAATATGACTTATAAGCCGCGAAATAGAAAATATGTTAAAAACTAATGATAATAACATAATAAATATGACTGTAGCGCTGTCTGGACAGTGCCGATATGTATTTATGCACTTCCAGTTAGCGCGAACAACTAACATCCCGTGTACTTCCACTGGCCACTCGGGTCACGTGCCTCGGACCGGGAGGACGTCCAGACAGCGCTACATGACTTATAAGCCGTGAAAGTGACAATAAATAATAATTATAATGAAGGCGGGGAGTGTAGTAGTAATACGTAGCCGTCGCAGAGGAATGTGCAGGAGCAAGGGGCAGTAGAGCCTTGGATTCCACGCGCACCCAGTATATTATTAATACCAGTGCGGGTGCAATACAAGGCTGGCGTGGCGATGGCGGTGGCGGTGGCGGGAACAGTGACACCATCCGTCTGCGGTGGCGGCGGCTTCGGCCATGGCGGGGAGGGGATCCGTCGTCCTCCTCCACATCCATGAACCTGTAAGTGTGGCTGCGGGCAGCCTCCAGTTCCTCGTCGAGTGTGTAGTGGTCCTCCTGGTCCTCGCTGTCCATTGGCAAGTGCGCCCTCTGGAAGAGCGCCGTCCGTAGGTCGCACAACTCCGCATTGAGCTTCGCGATCTCCAGGTCCTTCCCGGCGATGAGTGATGCCATAGAGCGTTCAAAGGCTGGCACCTTCACTTCGTCAGATAGCTTGCGCACTTCAGTTGTTAGGTTTTTGTTCTGCCTATTTTGTTGGTCGTTTTGTGCCCGGCAGTGGCAGGCGCACGCTGATCCTACTTCTTGTCGCCGGGTGACCATGTCCTCCTCCTCCTCCTCGTCGATGAGGCAGGCAATTAGGGCCGTCTTGCGGGCCACCGTCTTCTGGGAAAGGCGGAGCTCGTCCTCTAATTTCTTGTTCGATGACACGGAGCAGGTAAAGGCCAATCTGGCCAGCGAGGTGAAGGTCTTGGTATGACATGGTGTGTCTGAAATATATATAACAAACATGTAACGTTAACTATATACGATACAATTTGCTCTCATTTTTTCGGTGAGTTATGATCATTTACTTGCTTTGAGACTTTGTTAATTCTTTTAATATTTTTTCCTAAGCGCTTTACTGTTGGGACGACAAGCCTGTTTTAATCAGGACATGCTTGTTTTGCTCTCCTGACTAGATATGCTATTTGAAACACTTTCCAGAATAGGAAGTTCTCTTGTTTAACATTAGACGGCCATCAAGCATTCGGTCTCACTGCAATGTTGTACTGTACTTACTGTGTTATGATTAGGAATTGCTGACATGTTGTCCGGTGGCACCTTTTGACGAGCAGCTTTTATTCACTGGCCTTAGTGGCTGCCGTTGTTGTTTCCCTTCAAGTTGCACGGTTTGTTGCGCCTCTTAGCCTTGCTACCGAGTAGGTTGTGGTAGTAGTAAGTGAAACACCTTCGTGATTTGATTGAGTGGTGCTCATCTGCTTGTATTTAAACATGCAATCTTTCCCAATGAAACTCTTGTCTGGCTCCAGATGCTATTTTACGTCCATTACAATAAACTTATCAATTCGGTGTAGTTCCAATTGAGAACCCGCGCTTGTTCTTATTGTCTTGCTACCCTTTTTAGAATGTTGGGATTCTAGGAATCATTTGAAAAGGTACAGTTATTGGTTGTTTGGACAGTTGGCGGCAGCGACGAGGCGCCTCGTCGCCGAACGTGCGGTGGTAGTAGCATATGCCGCTCGGGTCACATGAGCGCCGTCCTTTGGATTGCCGCCGAGCAGGTGAACGCCTGTCTGAATTCGGCTACCTCCAGCCTGAAGGAATTGAACAGAGAGCGAATTTCGTCCACAATCCAGTGGGTGTCTTCGCGTTCCACTGTGCTCAGGCGGCCCTCCTCGGTTACGTCGTCGGCCATCTTGACGACGTGTGCGACGTTGCTGGTGCTTAATGCGCTCCTGCACAGCATGCGCGTGCCCTTTGGCACACGCGCACGCAGCCACATCTGCACCAGTATGTCCTCTTTCACGTCCCCGGCCGCTAGTGTCTTCAAATGGCTCCAGAATGTCGACGGCTTACGGGTCGCCGAGCTGCCGAGGTCCTCCTCTGTGATGATCTTGTTGCGAGCCGCGTACCGCTCGAACCGCGCGAACCACAGCTCGGGGTCAGTCGTGTCAAAGGTCCCGAGGGCCGCGGTCACTCTGTCTATAGCGTGTACCGTGGTACCGCTGACTGCGAGGACTTCCTCTCGCACTGGGTCGGAGGTTAACAGGTCTACTAAAGGTTTCATTATCATGTCGGGGTCACCAATTTGGAAGTCTGTTTGTAGATGGAAACAAGGCTGTTGTTGTATGGACGCGGCTGTACTAGGGGCGAGAGTTGTAAGCGAACGAGTCGACAGCGGTGGTAGTGGTAGTCGTGTTCGGTCGGAGATCGGTGTAGTGGCAGAGGTGAGTTCAGTTCAGCACAGAGGTTGCTGTCGTTGACTGAACTCCTGACTGGACTGACTGTTGCAGTCAGTCAGTCACGTCATTGTTTCCTGAGGGTTCGCTGGCGTAGTCGCCATTTCCCTCTGTCTGTGTTTGTATATGTTCCCTCGGTGTCCTGGTGTGGTCCTCAGGCGTCCTGTGTGGTCCCTCGAAGAGTTGTTTAGGCTCCTGGCATTGATCGACCTTTTACTATGCAGGCTGCTCCCAACCATGTGAATGAGGAGGTGCACGTTGGGGTTTGCGCTGGCAGAGTATTGGCTCTTGAGGCTCATTCCGAAATCTGTCAAATATGGCATGTAAGACTCCATCCGTCCAATCTCCTCTGATTGCTTAAATATCCTTTTAAATTCTCCAGCGAGCTCGGTGCTCCAGGCCCAGGAGGAGAAAGTGGATGCTGTCATGCCCGTGATCGTCATGAAGTAACCCATTGCGTCCAGAGCCCCACAGCTTTTGTACCGGGAAGCAAGGGTTCCGATGCGAGAGGAGGCCAGCCTACCAGATGGATACCTCATATAGTACATGTCCATCGCGGCTATGAGCTTGCGATAATTTGAGTCTTCCATGGTACTGGTGTTGGCCAGCCTCGTGACTAGGGAATTTGTTTGATTAGAGGGGCGGCCCCCTGACTCCTGCTGCTTCCCTATTTTTGTGATGAGCAATGCCCGGTAGTCTTGTCGTTGACTTTGCGCCACTCTATAAGCACCAGCCAACCCGCATATCATCCAAATATCTTCCTCTGTGATAATATCAGTTGTTCTTGGTTTGATTGGTGCTGCTCCCTCTTCTGTGACGATGTCTATCAGGTTGCTAATTGTCACAGTTTCATTTGCTTCAGCTATTTTGATGTTGAATGACTCCCACCCTTTTGACTCTAATTGCTTATCTAATTGGACGACAATAGCTAAATATTCGTTTACGGTAGATGTCGTGGGAGCCTGGCCTGTAGAATAGGATGTCAAAATTGAGTTCCTCGGGTTTTCTAAAAGATGTCCCCCTTTTAAAGTAACCCTAGGTTTGGCTCTGTTATTGGATAGGAACCACTCACTGGGGTAGTTAAAGGTCTCTATAGTTGGTGAGTAGTCAATTACCACAGCTTTTATCAGTGTCCCGTCTTGCGTAATCTCGAATAATTCAGTCTCCATTTCGGTATCTTTGGTTTTTATAGCGGTTTGCGAAGAAGGTTTGAGTGTTTGTTACCGGTTTTAAGGAGAAAGTACAGCCTATTCCTGTGTGCGCTCATAATTTTGGTTTTTGTCGTTAATTTATTACATGAACTATATTTCCGGGGTCCATAACAACTGTGCACAAATTTTGTCAATATCAAGATGGCGGACCAAGTAGAGTACTGCATCTTTCAAACTCATCTGTATGGTCTGCCATTTTGATATTTATACATGGCCTACTAATATGCTTTCCTATTATGATTGATTATATATATATATATATATATATATATATATATATATATATATATATATATATATATATATATATATATATACTCTCTCTACTATATATATATATATATATATATATATATATATATATATATATATATATATATATATCGGTGGTATACAAAATGACGCTTAAACAATTAGTGCTAACTCACTCAGACTCGTCAAATTGGTCCGCCATCTTGATATTTAAACATGTTGTTTGTTGTATGGCCTTCTAATATATATGGTATCGCCATACCCCCTCTTTTACGTAGCATTATCTGGTTTTTTACTGTTGTTACTCTTCACGCGGTGTATTTATTCTCCTTTATAACCAATCATTTCCTCAATTCAGTTAGTTCTTAATTAATGTTAAAAATTGCACAAACTCTTTTATCGCATGTTTTATTACATTAATAAAAATAAAATGCAATGTATTCTTGTTTTATTTCATCGGATTTTAAAATTTTTATATAAAAATGTCATTGCTACATACATGCTTTATATCGTTTAATGAAACATGTCTTTGGTTGAACTTGTGAATTGAAAATGTTTGTAATTGAATGTATGCATGCATTTTTGCAGAATCAGGCAAATCGTCGACATCATCTTGAAACGAATCTTCACTAATCATTAAATAATAATATAATTGATTATAAATAAAGGTTAATAAAATATACGGTATTTTAATTGTAACATTCAATGGAAATACTTTGGACCAGTGATAAAACAGTTTTAAATACTTTTGAACCAATAAAAATAGTTTGAAATACATATTTCGAACACTAAAAAAGTACTTGAGCCGCCTTGTGGCCCAGTGGTTAGTGTAACGGATTCGTGAGTGAAGACTCCCAGGTTCGATTCACGGCACCGGAGTCACTTGGTAGATCTAGCTTAGCAAACTAGATCTTAAGTACTCATTGCTGTGTGGTGGCCTGGGAAACCATCTCTACTATATTCTCCCGTAAAGGTCAAGGTGGCCTGGCCAACCCCTTATAAAAAGGGACTCCCGCTAATAGGGAAGGCGTCACGATATACAAAAAAGTATTTGAACCAATGAAAAAGAATGAGCAAAGTTTGAAATACTTTTTGAACCAATCAACAAAGTTTGTAGTATTTTGAACCAATCAACAAAGTTTGTAGTATTTTGAACCAATCAACAAAGCTTGAAATACTTTTTGAACCAATCAACAAAGTTTGAAATACTTTTTAGAACCAATCAACAAAGTTTGAAATACTTTTTGAACCAATCAACAAAGTTTATGGTATTTTGGACCAATCAACAAAGTTTGTAATACTTTTTGAACCAATCAACAAAGTTTGAAATACTTTTTGAACCAATCAACAAAGTTTGTAGTATTTTGAACCAATCAACAAAGTTTGTAGTATTTTGAACCAATCAACAAAGTTTGTAGTATTTTGAACCAATCAACAAAGTTTGAAATACTTTTTGAACCAATCAACAAAGTTTGAAATACTTTTTGAACCAATCAACAAAGTTTGAAATACTTTTTGAACCAATCAACAAAGTTTGAAATACTTTTTGAACCAATCAACAAAGTTTGAAATTCTTTTTGAACCAATCAACAAAGTTTGTGGTATTTTGGACCAATCAACAAAGTTTGAAATAATTTGAACCAACAAAAAAGTTTACAGAAACGTTTGACCAATCATGGGAGGCTTGAAAAAAAATGTTTGCAATTCCTTTTACCAATCAGGGAAGACGTTTAAAAAAAAATTCTTACCTGTACTAATTCTCTTCATCAGTGACTAATTAGTAAAAAAAAAACATTGTTATCAATAAGAGTAATCTTAATTTGAAGTTCAACTAATATGCAACAAGCCATTCTGATGCTAACATTGCCAATCAGAACCAATTGACCAACAATCATGTCAATAAATCGATTAAAACACAGACTATTTATAAAAAAAAATTAATAAATGATTATTTTTTTTGTGGTTATTTGTAAATTTTTTTATTATGTATAATATGAACACCCTGTATTTTCATAGCTTATCTGTGTGTATATAACATTGAATTCGTATGTTTTTTTTTATATACAATATTGTTTGATTGTTTTATTATTATTTTTTAAAGTATTTGTATTGCTGCGCATAATATTTACGGTTAACGGAGACGGTGTTGAAAATTATGTGAAATGACCGTGTATTTGGTGCTTTTTAAGGTATTTTTTATTATTGTATAATAATAATGCTTAATTTCGAAAGGAAATAGCGTTGGCTTCGAACACAATGTTATGGCATTCTCGGAGTCGGAGCGAAGGGAGAAACTTATAAGAAAAGTGTTAAGAATGCCCGACGGATGGAATGTTAGTAATACATTATAAAAAAACCTATTAATATAATACACACCATCAATGTTTTATAGATTGTGGGTACTTTCGTTTAGAGAATATCCATTTTAAACAACCACAACAACT
The DNA here is from genome assembly GCA_022606485.1 of Agraylea sexmaculata. Lineage (NCBI taxonomy): Eukaryota > Metazoa > Arthropoda > Insecta > Trichoptera > Hydroptilidae > Agraylea > Agraylea sexmaculata. Next base: position 64,195 of record JAGTTH010002100.1, read on the forward strand.
CCGACTTGAATATTTTCAGCCGGATGTTCTGCGATAAAAGAATCAATATGAATGTAATGTATGAGAAAACTGTCCGGGATGTATTCCGCACGGGTATTGACCGTGATAATTTAAAAAACAATGATTAAACCATCAAATACTTCAACAAATGGGTATTATACACACATATATTATATAAAACAATCATGTTTTATTCACAATCAGGCTGAAAAATCTACAGCCTGATATGTTAAACGTGGACTACATCATAAGGATATCGATACACTTTGTTGATATGCTTTGGTTGTATTGCAAATACAAGTACTCTTTATTTTATAAGACTTTTTGGGAGACACACAATCTGAGAGAGGGACTTTAAACTATCTACCGGGATTAACAAAGTTGAAATGATAGAGCAAATCGATACATTTCTTCATGTTGAAATACCATTTTTAAATGTATAAGTATGTTTTTTCGCATTTATACATAGAAGAAAAGTCAAACTTATTTTGTTTTCCGAGATATTCCAAATTCAAATGAGTATATCTTTTCTTTATATAGCTCCATCCTCTTTTCTCATATAGTGCAGAAAGAGATGCACTTATTAAATATACACTAATATCTCTTTCCCACCTACTGTTTTCACTGCATTTATTTTTTTTGAATTCGGAAAAACTCTGCTCGCACAACAAAATAAGTTTGACATTACCTCTACAAACAATTATTACTTTTAAAGGCCTTAGTCGTGCAATACAAGAATATCGAATACGCTTTAGTGATTGTACTTCCTAAAGCTGAAGATGGCCTCGATGATCTCATACAAAAACTGGACACAATCGACATAACGCATGATAATTTAAGTTCGCTGCAACAAAAAGTTCTCAAACTTCAAATGCCATCACCTTTTTGTGTTACAAGATGGGTCTCTCGCTTTTATTCCAAAAAGATAATGTGAATTTCTCTGGCATAACTCCACAAACTCACATTTTGGTGGGGAAAAAAATTGTATTCAATTCGAATGAAAATTCGATCTGGATTGGAAGTGGCTTTGAGTAAATGATCATAAAATAATAACACTAATTGATTTCTTACATTCTGAAGGGAATTTACATCTGGATAATGATGTGTTTAACGTCGACCATCCGTTCATTATATTCAAAGGAATTTATAGACAAGCAATATTTGTATGTGTTGAAATAAATCCAAGTATTTTCCAGCATTGTTAAAATATTCCAAATAGATCTGCAGCCCTTAATTTAAACATATATTAATATTAAACAAATGTTTTAATTATAATTACATTAAAAATTTCAGTTCTTGTATTAAAATATATAAGGATATAACTTAAACAGTAATGAATAATTTAATCAGATACAAAATAGTAACAAAGCAGGCGAGGAGTAACTGCTATAAGTGTCTGGAGCGGAGTTTCCGGCAGTACAGGCGGTATCTGATCTTCTCGTCCCGGCGAGGCTTCACTCTCCACGGTTTTAATGATTTTTTGTCTTTCAGACACGGGGCCTTCTTTTTCGTGTTCATTTGTAAGACTCTCTTTACAAGATTTTGTTGAGTACTTTTCGACGGAACTTCTATGTTATTATTATTGTTGATGAAGTGCGGCAGCCACGTTGATGACTCGGACAGGGCGTTAAGAGGATGTCTCATCAAAACGCAGTAGCATTTGAACATATGATCGAGCTCTCCGAAGTCGTCCAAGTATTCCGAGAGAACAGTTTCGACATCTCTCAACAATTCTTCCGGAGGGCAGTTTTGGGGCGTCGGTGCCTCTTCAGCAGCATTCAAACTATCATCAGGTGGTATTGTATCAGTTTCCAAAGCATTAGGATCACAGGGATCGTCTAAATCGTCTAAGGAAGGACATAAAACCGGCAGATCGGCGGGCTCGTAATCAGTCAAATTTATAATCTGTTGAGGTGGTGAGTTTTCTTTGGACGAATCATTGAAACTTTTATTCACAACGGCTTCAGAAGAAGTACTAGTCTTTTCGATACATTTTTCAATTTGGTAATCGAGTAAGTTTAATATATTTCTATCAGTCGGCACAACCTTTTCTTCAACGTCGACTTCGTTCACTTTAGATAACGATTGATAATATTCAACCAAAGGGTGGGATTTGGATGTTTTCTTTTTGTTCCTTTGCAGGGAGAACTTATAGCCTAGTCTTCTCAGTCGCCGATTCTCTCGCGGTTCTCTACAGTCTTTTAACACTACTTTCAAATCAGAGTAAAGTTTGTCTTTAACAGAGATGTTCTCCCAAGAGAAGGGTTCCTCTTCGTCTTCGGAGTCGTCAATCAAAATGATCTCTTCAGACAGCGTAGGAGGAGCTGGTGGTTCCTTTGCTGGACACAGTCCTCGGCCGGAGACCAGTTCTTGGAACACGTCTTCCGGAATCTCGACCATGACATCCTGTTTCTGGCTCCAGCTCGCTCTGCTGTTTTCAGTTAAGTCTATTTTCTGGCAGATTACAGCTGGAATCTTGGCCGAGGAAGTGACAGGCTTGCGATGGCGGCGGCCGCGGTGACGATCACGCTGACTTCTGCCGGCCATGGCTGTTGTTGTTCAGACACAGCAACTGTCAAACTACTGCTTTCTCCATTATCGGCGACTACGACACGGATAAACGAGTACACAACACAGCTGATCTGTCAATCGAGCGCCAAATATAATGGCAACACCAAATATAATGGTATGTATTTATTCAACTTTTTTCGTGGAAAAAAAAAGAACAACACATTATTTAAACTATTTATTTTCAAACTATTTAATTGGTAATTTATTTAATTTAATTCTTAATTTAGAATATTGTTGGTAAAAAACTTATCATTACGCATACATAAATGTAGTGGCCTAGATTTTCCTCGTAGAAGTAGGTCATGTCTTGTTGACAGTTGGTGTCATGCGGCGAGGGGCGGAGCTTAACTACGAGGACTGCTGCGAGGACCGAGTGAAGACTCTACATGTTCTGGTCCAGGACAACGAGCATGACGGTGAGTCTGAGGATTGTTGTTAAGACTTATTATGGTCAAGGCGAAGGTCACACTCTTTTTTTATTTCAATACATTACATTATACCTGTTTATCAATCAAATTTGTATTTATTTATATGCATTTACTAATAATATTCGATGAATAATATTATATTCTAATTATTTTGTAAAAAATATATATTTTCCTCATGAATTTGTATTAATAGAAAATGTTTCTTTGTTACATTGATATGTTAAGCATGACCCGGTGACTTCTTGTGTTGCAGATGCATGATACGATGCCCTTCTGTCGGTTATAGTGAAGTAATGAAACATGAAGTTTGAATTCTTCTTATCGTTATCGAACTGCATGGTGATTCAATAGTGGTTTTAAGTGTTCGACGATGAGTTCGACGATCGTGGATACACCGCCACCGCAACTCATCACCACCATCGAGTGGGAGATGATGGACAAATCTAAATTCTTCCCGCTGTCCATGCTGAGCAGCTTTTCGGGTATACTCCTCGGTGTAATATTTAAAAATTGTATTGTAAGCAATTGTGTGTTCAGTGAGATGCATGCTTTACCCGTTGACTTTGATCAAGACGCAGCTGCAGTTGCAGAGACACAGGGAGGCGTACCGAGGGGTGATCGATGCCGGTACTAAAATATACGCTAGAGAAGGAGCCATCGGACTATATCGCGGCTTTTGGGTATCATCGGTGAGAATCTCCTTTATATGCGTTACAAATTATTATTACATATTTATTTAAACAGCCTCAAATAGTATCGAGTGTCTTCTACATGTCCACGTATGAAGGAGTTCGTCACCTGCTCGGCCTTCGATCGATTGACTCTCAAATCAAGGTACTTTTACAAAATAAACTCTTTAAATTTCACTAATTAATAAACTATATAAATTTATTTTAAGGCTTTTGTCGCTGGAGGATGTGCTTCTCTTGTATCGCAGACTATAATTGTACCGTTCGACATCCTGAGCCAACATCTGATGGTACTCGGCCTTGTCACCGATAAGGTATAAACTAAAATGTCTGGATTGTGAAAATTACTCTATAATACTGTCTGCCTGGACCTCTAATATTGAGATTGATAAGAAAAAAATGTCAGATTATCAAGACTACATTATAGATAGAAGAATCACAAGACAAAAGGGAAATATTATGGAGCCCAATTAAATATAAATACCGTAACGTCTTCCCTATTGACGGGAGTCCCTTTGCAAGGGATTAGACAGGCCTTACCACTAAACATTAACGAATTAGTAAATATTATTAAGCATCTCAAACAGTGATTGTGTTTCGATGAAGTATTTAAGTGAAAATTGAGAGATAAAGTTGCGATTGCATAGCAAAAAGGCATTTACTTCTTGAGTAGTTTGAGTGACAATTTGTTCAAATAGACTTTCCCGCATTTGTGTGATTATTAAATTCCGTGTCATGACTGAAAATATTATAATTCCCATCCCACAAATTGTTTGTATGTTTATTAGGCTTTTAGAGATAAATTGGAGGCTTTTAGAAACCAAGTCTTCTATATTAAATGTTTATAAATAAGCTTCTGATATAAATACAACTTGAATAATATTGAATACCTTGACGCCTTCCCTATTGACGGGATCCATTGTAAGGCCTTTACGGGAGAATATAGTAGAGGTGGTTTCCCAGGCCACCACACAGCAATGAGTCCTTCAGATCTAGTAAAACACCGTTACACTAATCACTGAGCAACAAGGCAGCTCTATTAATAATATACTTAACATAATTTCCAAACAGTAAACGGGAAAATGTAAAAAAGAAAAATTGACAGCGTGACATTTTCTACGAGAACAATTGTGTCTTTACAAATCAAAAACACTTGTCTGATATTTAAAAAAAAAAGAGTTACGATGTACGTTTTATAGAGAATTTTACATAGAATTCACCTAGCTAACTTATATTTTTCACAAAAGCTTTAATACTTAGAAAAACATTATTAAAAATGGCTATTATTTCAAAATCACTTAAATACACCGTACTGTACATATCAAATTCGGTGCACCGGTCACTACAACTTGCAATTATAAAAAACGTATTGAAATGGATTCAGAAATAGTAACAGAACACATGCATTAAATGCTTAAATGCATGATTGAATTTTTCAAAGAAGCTTAAATACACACTGTACATTTCAAAATCGCTCAAATGCATAATAAACACGCATTTTTTCAAATTTATACTATGTTATCATTATTTTTTTTACATATCCATCCTATATAAAAATATGCTGTCCTGAAATAGTTTGAAATGAAAAGCTTGAATATCTCGGAATGAGCAACGTGCGAGATAAGCATTTTTGATTTTTAACCACACAATTACAAGTGTGTACAAACTTTGACATTGCTATGAAAACAAATGCAAGTGTTCCTTATTTGAAAGTTGGAATGATTTAAAATAATAAATATTGTATTTTCAGGGTGGACTTAATCCTTTGGGAATTAATTTAACGCCGGGTCAGCGCAAGGCTCGCTTAGCTTTAGAAGTGGCCCGTTTGATTTACACACAGGACGGCATCCGCGGCTTCTACCGAGGCTACCTCGCTTCAATTGCTGCGTACGTTCCTAACTCGGCGCTGTGGTGGGTGTTCTATCACTCGTACCAAGAGAAACTGTTTGAGATCGCCCCCGAGTGGATGTCGCACTTATTCGTGCAGTGCATAGCCGGCACCTTCGGAGGATTCACCACCACATTGCTCACAAACCCCCTCGACATTGTGAGGACACGACTGCAAGTGCAGAGATTGAATTCGATGAGGCTGGCCTTCACGCTGCTGTGGCGAGAAGAAGGTCTGTACGGACTGTTCGCCAAAGGTCTCTCCGCCAGATTGGTACAGTCGGCCAGCTTCTCCTTCTCCATCATCCTCGGCTATGAGACCATCAAGCGGGTCGCCGTCACCGACGAATACAAACTGCACGTTCGGTGGTGAAGAATCATAGATCAAATTATTTAGTTCAATAAAACAACACCTCTAGTGTTCTAATAATCCAGTTGTGATTATAAACATAAGGCAATATTAAAAAAAAATATCGCTTTGTTAAGCATATTGTAGTTTATTAGTACCTGTTTTATAGTTTTAAGCTTAATTTTTATGCACTTGGTGGACTTGAATTGACTGAGAATATTTTACTACTGAGTACTTCACAGAAACAGCTGAACCACCTGCTTAAATATTCAAGTCCACCCTGTCTTCTAATGAACTTAATATAATAAAAATATTTTATGTTCATTAAGAGACAATTTGTATTCAGGACAAACTTTTCTATGAGCGAGAATATTTTTTATTTACACAGTTTGTGTCACCTGTTAATAATAATAAGCCGCTGTCATTCCATAATAAACTTGTGCAGGGATGTGCCAAAATATAATATAATTGCAGAAATGGGACAGATTTATATTTAAAAAATTGGCGCATCGCTGATTATGTGTAATTATTAAATATTCTCACCGATTAAAAGGACAATATGCAAACACAACCTCACCAAATAATAAATAAATATATTTTTTTTAATTATAATACTGACCACACGTGCTTACCTGGTGTTTTATTTATTAATAATATATAGATTTTCTACTTAAATATTTGTTTTGTCAGTGCGGGCTGGACTCCGTCTCTGCTCTTCATGGAGATTTTATCAAATACATGTTTTTAACTAGTCGTTATGTATTTTTTTTTTGTTTGTTTTTAATTATTATGGAATAAATGATAATATTGTTGTTGAAAGTTAATTTTTATGTTTTATTTGTGAAAATCCCTTTCACACTACTGACATTTGACATTTATTCAGTACTATTAAGTATGTCTCGTTAATCTATTATGATTTATTCTTTAGCGAGCAACGTAACTCGAGAGTCAAATGTCAGAGTGCTGCACTTTTGAAGAAACTGACCTTTATTTGATACATGTGATGATGATTCACTGGTTTGTAAAAATAGACAGAGCTGTTCTCATAATAAGATTATCGCCTAATGTGCTAAAGAGTTATACCGTAACTTACACAGTTTTTTGTACGCTGTGACCAATCAGGACCGCTTCTGGGCAAGGCTAAAGTTTAATATTTACTCTTCAAACTCTTAAGTGTCAACAATGTTCATTTGTTTTAAAATTATTCCATTGGTGTAAGTCAGATTGCCTAGCTGTCGGCGTTGTTCATTTGTTTAAATATAATAATTATTATTGCCCACACTTTATTTCATATGTTTGTAGTATAAATACCAATCTTTAGATAGACGCAGTGGATAACTTAAAAAGTGTCTCAAGTTTGCAATTTAATCTACATATATTTTTTTCCCTCTAAATTGTATAATGACAAGAAACAAACAAAAATTAACTATGTATATATTTTATTAATGTTTTCTGATAATTGCCTAATTATCACCTTTGTTCATTTGTTTTAAAATTGTTCCATTGGTGTTAGTCAAATTGCCTAACTATCAACGATGTTCATTTGTTTTGATATAATATTAATTATTATTTTCTACACTTTATTTCATATGTTTGTAGAATAAATATAAAACTTTAGACATGCACAATGGAGAAGTATGTCAAGTTTGGAATTTACTCTATAAACATTTTTTTTCCAAAAATTATATTTAAAGTCAGCTATTCGTGTCGTATTAAAAAAAATGATATCATAATTGAATTCCATCAATACAATGTATAATAACACGAAAGAAACACTAATTAATTATGTATCAGTGATGTTTATTTGTTTTAATAATATAATTATTATTATTGCCTACACTTTGATAAACTTAGAACTTAATAAGCATTCAAGTATGATATTTATCAATTTTTCTTCAACATAGTTGTCATATTTTAAAAATAAAATGTATGAAAGAAACAAAGATTAATTAATAATGTATTCCTTTAGTATTTTTCAGATTGGCTGTCAATCTATCGTCGATGTTCATTTGTTTCGAAATTATTCCATTTGTTCGTCGGATTGCCTAACTATCGACGTTCATTTGTTTTAAAATTATTCCATTGGTGTTAGTCAAATTGCCTAACTCTCAACGATGTTCATTTGTTTCAATATAATCTTCATTTTCTACACTTCATTCCATATGTTTGTAGATCAAATATAAAACTTTAGACATGAACAATGGAGAAGTATCTCATGTTTGGAATTTACTCTGCAAAAATTTTTTTTTCTCGAAAAATTATGTTTCATATTTGAAGTTTATTTATTAGGTCAGCTCACAATTTACGTCGCATTTAAAAAAAAAGTATATTATAATTGAATTCCATCAATACAATTTACATTGAAAATAAACACAGATTAATTAAATATGTAGATATTTTATCAGTGTTCGCCAGATTGCCTAACTGTCAACATTGTTCATTTGTTTTAAAATTGTTCCATTGATGCTGGTCAGATTGCCTAACTGTCAGCGATGTTCATTTGTTTTAATAATATATTTATTATTATTGCCTACACTTTAATTCATATTAGACTTTAAATAAAGCGTTCAAGTTTTACTCAATAAATATTTTTACTAATTGTCCCAATATTTTAAGTATTTGTATTTAAAAATAATATGTATGATGGAAACAAAGACTGATTAATGTTCATTTGTTTTGAAATGATTCCATTTGTTCGTCGGATTGCCTAACTATCGACGTTCATTTGTTTTAAAATTATTCCATCGGCGTTCGCCAGATTGCCTATCGATCACAAATTTTCATACATTATCGAACATAAAGCGTTGTTTTTTTTTTTAAATAAATAGTGTGCAACTTACCCCATCGGCTAGAAGGTGTCATGGATGATGTGTAAGTCTTAAGATTAAGGCACACCAATGTTATGCGACAGGACAATGAGAACGAATGGTTGGAGTGACCATCGCTCCATCGTATAGCATTGGTGCGCCTCAACCTACAGACTATAACGACGTGCAGGTTCACTGGGTCCAACGAGGAGCATAGACAATCCATAGACAATCGATTGAAACTCGAGTATGTATGTCATATTTATTTCACACATTTACTAGGCAGTGTCTCCCAACAATATCGAATAACAAGCATCATAGATAAATTAAAATACATCCCTAAACGGAAAACACCGACTTTATAATACTTTTTTTTTAAATTTACACATACATAATATGACTCACATTCAATATTAACGATAGTGTTGATACAACACGAGGACATGTCCGGACTTGCACGGACACTACATTACATGAACATGAATAAAATGATATGTACTCTCAGAATACACTAATTTCAGGGTGTCTTCAAATAATCTTGAATATTTCAAGTTCATTAAAAGACACCTCATATATTCATACAGATAAAGTGACAAACTAACCTCAATAATAAGTTAGGTTAGAATAAATATTTGGTCACAATTCAAACAAATAAAAATAGATGACGTTGTGTTTTCACTACGTATTATTATAATTTTTTTATACAAAATTATTTAATTTATAAATTTTTATTAAATATCACGCAATTCCTCAATAAAAAGGAACGCGCTTTGTTTTGTTAAATAGAGTCTTTGATTGAAGGTTAGTCTTTTGGATATTATTACACGTGAACATTGTGGTATTTATGTATGTATGAAGTGTGTTGCCATGATATTAAACAATCAAATATGAGAGACTATTACAATAGAGTCGCGACTTGGTCATAGACAAACTGTACTTATTAATAACTTATTGTCGTAGCGAACGAATTTAATACTGATTAAGTTTTTCTAACCAAAAGCATCGGAATCGCGCCGAGAGTCATGCACGAGCCCATGATGTAGAATACCAAGGTGTAGCCGCCGGTGATGTCGCAAATATAACCTGGAAACAACACAACAGATTAAATATGGTCGATTATGGGTGATGTTGATAATCGTACCTGCCAGCGGTGGGACTGAGATGGCTCCTATACTTTGAAACATCCTCACAAGGCCGTACGAAGAGCTGATCCTTTCACGGCCGAAGAGATCCGTCAGGAGAACAGGAACCAGGAGAAACCAACACCCCAAAGACAAACCGTAACAACCTTCACAATAAAAACATATCATATAGTAAATACATTAGTATTATTACATCAATGATAGTTAGGCAATCTGACTAGCAAATGGAATAATTTTAAAACAAATGAACATCGACGATAATATACTAATTGATACTGCTATCTCTCTCCCACTCATTCATTATCTTTATATTGCTTCATTGCACTCTATGAGGAAAAAGGATGGAGCGATATAAAGACAGTAGTATGATGGATAGTTAGGCAATCTGACCAACAAATCGAATGATTTTAAAACAAATGAAAATCGATGGTATGATAATTAAGATTGTTGTCTCTTTCTCACCAATTGTCTTTTCATTTCACACTTTAAGGAAATAAGAAGGAAAAGAGATGGTTATAATATTCGTTTATAGCATTACTTTTACTAAGCATCAAAAAATTTTCTTCAGTAAAAGGTTGTGATATAAAAAATTCTGTATAGTTTTCTATATATATATCGCTGCACCTTTTTTCCTCGTAGAGTGAAAAGAAGCTACATAAAGACAATGAGTGGGAGAGAGATAGACAACAGTATTATAACATCGATGATTGATAGTTAGGCAATCAGACCAACAAATCGAATAATTTTAAAACAAATGAACATCGACCGTAAAATAATTATTAATACTGCTGTCTCTCTCCCACATATTATCTTTATATCGCTTCATTTCACTCACAATGAGGAAAGAGGATGGAGCAATACAAGAACAATGAATGGGAGAGAGAGACAGACAGCAGTATGACGGATAGTTAGGCAATCTGACCAACAAATGGAATAATATTAAAACAATTGAACATCGACCGTAAGAAAATTAATATATATTATCAAGTATGCTAGCCCTGACCCAGGCAGTTCCGTGCCATACACCCATACCTCTAGTTTATATTAAATATATTATGTACCTGAAGCAATAGCCATGAGCCAGAAGGACGTAACCGCAGGAAGACTCAGCACGGATAAACCAGCCAAAACAACACTGAAATTATTAAACGTGGCGTTATTTATAACCACAGTTTTAATAATCATAAACAATAATGTTATACCTGACGAGATACGCCTTCTTCCTGTCGAATATCTGCAAGTCGCAAAGCCAACCGAGTAGGAGACGGCCGCAAAGATCCATGGCGGCACTGATGGCCACCAGAGTACCCGCCTCCGACTTAGTGTGACCTATGTGCAGCGTGTGCGCCGGCAGGTAGTACAGCAAATACGGAGAACCGGTAGACATCAAAGCTACCGACCCACTGACCAGCAGGAATCGGCACTCTTTAATAAGACTAACATCTAGATACCTGCTCAAATATTAATTAAATACGTGTTAATAAAACAGCGCGAAACATTCTTATTAGTCATGATAAAAATATTTATTTATTTACACACCGAGTGACTTTTTTGAGAGAGCTTTTTAGACACAACAACGTGTTAATATTAACTATTACTAGTTTTTACCTAACAATACAAATTCAAAATATCAAGATGGTGGACCAAGCAGATGAGATTGACAGAATCAACACTAATTGTGTACACAACTCACCGAATTACCTTACAATCCAGGAAATCAGAGTAAAGCTGGATCAAGATTACGATTGATCGGGATTTTATTAATAATATTTCCTGACAATACAAATTCAAAATATCAAGATGGTGGACCAAGTAGATGAGATTGACAGAACCAACACTAATTGTGTACACAACTCTACAACTTACCTTACAATCCAGGAAATCAGAGTAAACCTTGATCAAGTCGATCAATCGGGATTTTATTAAATCGATTATTTATTTTTGACTTATATTACATTATAGTTTATATATCAAGATGGTGGACCTAACAGATGAGTTTGACAAAATCAACTCTAATTGTTACACTCATACTCATCTGCTTGATCCACCATCTTCATATTTATACATCTCGTTTGGTCGATACACCGATATACATATTAAAAGGCCATACAAATGAATGTTTAAATATCAAGATGACTGACCAAGTAGAGTATTGCCCCTTTCAAGCTCATCTACTTGGTCCGCCATCTTGATATTTATACATATATTCATATATATCATATATCTTTAAGTCGTCATATGAAAAAAGTGCATCATTAAAAAAAACGTATTTCGGGAATAATATTAATAAAATCCCGATCGACTGACGATCGACGATATATATATATATATATATATATATATATATATATATATATATCGATCCACACCGACAGCACGTGCACATTAACAACTGATTAATTGTAGTTACCTGCTAATGCTTGTATAACAACTGCTTTCTTCATCCCCTTTTGAGTCAATCTGTGTTTCGTTCAAAGAAGAAGTCCGATTGACAAACTCAGCATTGCATTTACTCTCGGTTGACTTGAGGTTATCATTTATAGCTACAGAAGTCAGCAGGTCTGATTGAAAAGCCGGTCTATGGCTCATGGGCTTGATGTACATCGACCTAAATATAAATAAATAAAGTGTTAAAATATTTTAAAGGTTTTTTTTGTGATGGCAATACTATTGTTGTTTCATAAATCCTATGTCGTATGCCTATAATAATACAAATCAGGCGGACAATCGCCTAATAAGTAAATACGGAAGATTCTCAAACTTCTTAATATAATAATTGAAAAGTGTAACTAGCCGACTTGTATCCTTAATGAAGGTGTGGTTGTGTTACATTTAATGTAGCATATATTGAATTATTTGAAGTTCAATATAAGACATGTTGTATATAGTTATACCTTGTGAGGTGTCTTCTGGACTTGTAGACGCATGTGGAATCTGTAGTGAGATCCTCGACGCTGTGGAGACGCCCTGATGATCTGGTGCTGAGCAACCTGTTCCAGCGCATGCCCCCTTCTCCGACCACGTCCCTCAGCTCGGCGGATTCTTCCGAATCAGTCCGCTTCAAGACGGGCGGGATAACCTCAATCAGACTCGGGTGGACAATCTCGCAGATGAGGTTGCTCCTCGGTGACGTTACTTTGAGACTCAACTCGCTGCCTGTCTTCATTTCCAAAGGATCCACTATGGCGCTCAGGAGGCTGTTCTTCTGATTGAGGAACAGGTCCAGGTCGCTCAGTTTACCATCCACAAATAACTTTTCAAGTCGGTTGTTCGTCATCCGGCTGCCATCTGCAATTTATATTTGTTATCATATAAAACTGGCAACACCGGCAATACGACACCCACAGTCGTATTCAGTAAAATGCATAAATGGTAGCTGGTAGTGTCAGTCTAACAGCTGGATTACTTGGGTTTAACAGTTGTAATAATCAAATCCAATTAATCCAGCTGTCGGACTGACAGTGACAGCTGGAATTCACCATTTTGACAGATGATTTAATCAAGTAAGAGTGACAGCTATCATTTATGCATGTTACCGCCGACGAGAATGCCTGTATGTATTATGGGGACCGAGTAGTTGCCCCATGATTGTTGGTCCGATGTATCAGTGCAGGAGTGTGTGTAGAGAAATAAAAGATGGAGTCACTGGCCAGTGTGTTTTTATTGAAGTTAAGTATACAAAGGAGAGTCGCGTGTGGCGAGCATCTTGTCCGAGTGCCAAAACACAAGGGGAACTGTTCGCGGTAGTTTGTTAGCAGCCAGCTGCATGTATAAATGTACTGTTCAGTAGCCGCTACAGTATAAATGTGAAGATGGCGTACCAAAGAGACGAGCCTGAGTGAGACAATTATTGAAGCCTCTCATCTGCTTGGTCCACCATATTGATATATATCATCTACTAATATATTAGTGGTGTCGCACTCACTCGGTCGTATTCAATATATGTTTTACATAACAGCATAAAATTGATTAAGTCTTTCTGAAGATGCTTCATGTCTAAGGTCAGTCAAGGTCAATTTGAGGTAAACGTTTTATTCAGCATAAATTTAGGGTTTGGATTTTACAGATTTTATAATTACAGCCACGTCCTTCTTGCAATTGTTTGAAAAGGTCAATTGGAGGTAAAAAAATCAGCATTTAGTTATAGGTGTGGTCATTTCAGGAGAAGACCATTACAGATAATTTTTTTACAGCCACGCCCTAACCAATCAGATGGGTTTCAGGTAACTAGATGGTGCTTACTCATACTAAGGTCAAATGAAGGTTTACAAGTCTATGTGAAGACGCTTCAACTCAAAGGTCATTTTGAGGTCAATTAGAGGTAAAAGGTTAATTAAGAGTGTGGCCATTTTAGGTGGAGATAATTACAGAATGTTGAATCTAAAGCCACGCCTTAACCAATCAGATACGTTTTCAGGTCTCCATGTGGTACTTACTCATATATGTATTTTGTACTAAAACAGCAGACGCGTCATCTCAAAGGTAAGTGAAGGTTAATTTGAGATAAAATATTAATTAAGAGCGTGGCCATTTCAGGCGACAGCAGATGTTGAATTTACAACCACGCCCTAACCAATCAGATGCACTTTCGGGGCACCAGATAGCGCTTACTCATAAATGTATTTTGTATTAATATGACAGACGTTTCATTTCAAAGGTCATTGAAGGTTAATTTGAGATAAAATGAGATTAAGGGTGTGGCCATTTCAGGCGATGGCAAATATTGAATTTACAACCACGCCCTAACCAATCAGATGCACTTTCGGGGCACCAGATGGCGCTTACTCATAAATGTCTTTTGTATTAATACGACAGACGTTTCATCTCAAAGGTCATTGAAGGTTAATTTGAGATAAAATGAGATTAAGGGTGTGGCCATTTCAGGCGATGGCAAATATTGAATTTACGACCACGCCCTAACCAATCAGATGCACTTTCGGGGCACCAGATGGCGCTTACTCATAAATGTCTTTTGTATTAATACGACAGACGTTTCATCTCAAAGGTCATTGAAGGTTAATTTGAGATAAAATGAGATTAAGGGTGTGGCCATTTCAGGCGATGGCAAATATTGAATTTACAACCACGCCCTAACCAATCAGATGCACTTTCGGGGCACCAGATGGCGCTTACTCATAAATGTCTTTTGTATTAATACGACAGACGTTTCATCTCAAAGGTCATTGAAGGTTAATTTGAGATAAAATGAGATTAAGGGTGTGGCCATTTCAGGCGATGGCAAATATTGAATTTACACCACGCCCTAACCAATCAGATGCACTTTCGGGGCACCAGATGGCGCTTACTCATAAATGTATTTTGTACTAACAGAGCATACGCTTCCTCTCAAAGGTCAGCGAATGTCAATTTGAGTTAAAGAGTGAATTAAGGGTGTGGCCATTTTACAGATGTACAAGTCCTCACCAATCAGGTGCGGTTTCGGGGCTTAATCATAGATTTATACTGACCGTGGACATCTTTGGTGTCTTCCCTATCGCTGAATGTGATGAGGGTGTCTTCGGTGGCTGTGGTGGCTCCTGAAGGGGCGCTGGTAGCAGGCGTGGGGCTCTGCGGCACCCCACTGGAGGGCGGTGCTCTATACAGCGCGGCGCTAACACACACATGCAGCATCCCGCCACCTGTACACAATCAATTAGGCAATCAGAATCACACCAATTCAATATAACACAATTGAAATAGTTACCGAGCAGGAGGACGGTGCCGTGGAATCCATACTTGTCGATCAGATACTGGATAACAACAGGGAACACGAAGCTTCCTACAGCAGTGCCGCTCACACAGATGCCATTGGCCAGAGCCCTGCAATTAACGTCTTTAACTAACAACGGCCGCAATCGGAATGAACGCTAAGATGGCCGACCGCGACCTTCCCGTGACCTGTCTGGCTACTTGTGCGCATTCGCAGACAAGCCTTCTCTGCACTGTACTGCGCATGCCCACCAGAATATCCATACTACACAATAGTCCCTAACGAAGACATGCCAATCAATATTTATATACATATAATATTATTGTGAAAGCAGTTGAACCAATCAGACATTTTACATACTTTTACTATCAACATAAGGCTCAGGGGATAAGAAACGTGGCTACAAATACTGTGGTCATGGGTTCCAATCCCACTCAAGTCAAAAAAAAATTAATTGATTATTGCTAAATGGTATAAATAATCTTTCAAAAAATGATTATTATTTGCTTTTTATCTTTTGTGTGTGGAGCAAATGACTTTACACATATTTTATATCATTCAGTATGAAATTTTGCATTATAACATATAAAGCGAACTGAACAATTATATTATTTTATCTTAAATCAAAAATATTTATAGATATATAGGCAATCTGACTAACACAAATGGAATAATCTCAAAACAAATGAACATCGGTGTAGTTAGGTTATTTGACGAACAACACTAGAACAATTTGAGCTCAAAAACGGTCATAATTGGCCACACCGCAGAAATGTATTATCATAATATAATGTTACGTTTGTATTGTATGAAGCGAAAAGAAAACAATTATAACACCGAAAATGAACGGTGGTGATAGATAGGCAATCCGACTACCACCAATGGAATAATCTCCAAACAAATGAACATCGATGATGACATCAATGGAACAATTACTGCTTTGTTTTTATATAATTAAAATATGCACAGCCCAAAAAAGGTCATAATTGGCCACACCGCAAAAATATAGTATCACATAATATTACGTTTGTATTGTATCAAACGAAAAGAAAACAATTATAACACCAATAAATAAACCGTAGTGATAGATAGGCAATCTGACTACCACCAATGGAATAATCTCGAAACAAATGAACATCGGGAAAATGGCGGTGGCGAAAAATTAACAATATAATATCAACGGCCGTGATTAGTCAGTTTAAGTGTACAAAATATGAAATACCTGTGCTTCTCAAAGTACTGTGAAACTATAACGATGCCCGGTGTCGCTGATAAACCTCCTCCTATACCTGAGACATTAATTATAATGGTTATAATACAATATTTAATATAATATATGAATGACCAACCTGAGAGTACTCCGAATGTGAAGAAGAGGTGTGACAGAGAAGTGGCCCAGGTTGCCAAAGCAAGGCCTGCAGAACAGCAAAGACCACCCACAAAAACCACAGCCCTGCACGAGAACCTTTGACAGAGGGCTGAAGATACTGGAGCTGGAATACAATATAATAACCATAGATACAAACATAAGATATGGCTAAATGCATGGTTAGTTCAAGTGGATCAAGTGGCCAAAAACATGAGTTAGCTGGCAAACATTATACTGTAAACATGTCTCTTCATATCTTCAGTTATATTTCACATTAAAATGGGTAAATGCATTGTTACTACATGTCATATGGACTCAAACATACACTCAAATACATCTAGCCTCACTTTTTACCAAACACTACTTCTTTAACATGTTTACAATATTATTGTCACAACCACTCTCAGTTACACACTTATGCCTTTATCGAATAGGAGAGAAGAGTGCAACAATACACGGGCTACACTAATTATTTATATGCAATGCGATATCTAATGTTTATATCTATAATAACAACATATTATCATAATTTACAAGGTCAATAAGAGTTAAGTGAGTCGTGTGTGTATGAATAGATTAGATCTTGGTAGTATCGGTGTATGCATACACATATTATCCTGTAACATTTGACAAAATAGACCTACGTAGAAGAAAGCAGACGATTTTAAATAATACTACTTATATGGCAACACTATTTATATTTATATATTAATAATTAATTAATCGATTTTAAAATAACACTATTTAAATCGATAGACTCCTGGAGCCATGGCCCGCCCAAATGTTAACGCCTATAGGTCGTAGCAAATTTTTATAATTAATAGATTCTTTGTTAAGACAAGACTTCATTTAAACGAATTTTTAGAAAAAATTAATAAAAATGCCGTGGTACATTATTTTGCATCATAATATTATAAAATAATTCTGTGTATTATTTAAAGAAAAGTTTTAAAAAAATGTATATATATATATATATATATATATATATATATATGAATATGTATATGTATATATATATATATATATATATATATATATATATATATATATATATATATATATATATATATATATATATATATATATATATAAGAACGTGTTAATTGATTATCTAGGTCACCAACTTAGTAAGTAGTATTTTTTTACCTTACAATACAGGAAATCAGAGTAAACCTGGATCAAGACAGTCGATCGGGATTTTATTAATATTATTCCCGATATACGTTTTTTTAATAATGCACTTTTACAAGCTAATATGGCATAATTGTAGATGATTGAACTAACCTAGGGCGAGACACAGACAGGTGAGTATCGCAGGTATCCACGAAGCCACAGACGCCTTGGAGCCAGGGAATGTTTCCAGCACTTCCACATAAAGGACTCCATAAGACTTGACCAGGCCTCCTACCCAGAACTGTACGAAAAACGCACCCAACACAACCACCCATCCATATCCACCGTCCAATACCTGCCCACTGAAATACACAACACATACATTTATAGTATCATAATATTGTATTGATTTATTGCGAGGCTACCTGTCCGGCGTGGGCGGGGGGCGTTGCCTTATGCCCTTGGCGAGGAGGGGGCGGCCCGTGAGACTAGAGATGGTCAGCAAGTGTTCCTCTTCTTCCATATTCGTGTCTGGTGGACTCTGCAAATAGCCCGGCTGAAATCATCATTAAATATTCTTAACACATAATATGAACATCTCTAACAGTTAGGCAATTTGGCGAACACCAATGGAATAATCATAAAACAAATGAATGTCGATGACAATTCACTCTTTGTTTCGTATGTTTGTAGAGCAAATGTAGCTCAGAATTGAAATAAATTACCAACGGTCGTGATTTGTCACTATAATATCATATCATGTTGAAATATCACCAATTAAAACCGTATTGTTTTAGTTTAAAAGGAATGTAGATAGGCAATCTGGCGAACACCAATGGAATAATCTTGAAACAAATGAATATCGATGACAATTTATTTTTTGTTTCATGTGTTTGTAGAGCAAATGTCATGCTCAGAAGTGAGATAAATTACCAACGGTCGTGATTTGTCACTATAATATCTTTTACTGTTAAAATATTACCACTAATTACTGCCGTATTGTTTTATTTCAAAAACAAATGGAATATTCTTAAAACAAATGAATATCGTAGACAATAATTTACTGTTTATTTTATAAATTTAGTAGAAATGCATTTAAGCATAAGAAACGGATAGTCAACGTTAATAATATATTTCAAGGTATTTAATTGAAGTATGTACATATATTATGAAGAATTTATTAACACCTTATAATAAGAGTACAAATCTGCTAATGTATGTTTTTTTCATCATTAAAAATGGGGTATTGCTGAAAACATTTCGGCGGACCGTGGTTTCAACAGAGAGGTGTGTCTTTAAAACACTTTTAAAACAAGTTGAATTGGAGAGAACTTGTATGTACATATGTATCTATGCATTTGATTTAGAAATATGGCAACACCATACACAATTTCAAAGAGTGTCCCTATTCACCCCAATTCATCATCAACATAATAATATGCGTTTGAAACTTGCACTTTTACTTCACACATGGTGCAGAAAAAATGTTTTTTCGATTTATTTGTGCATCAATACATAGCACTACTAACTTGACAGCCATAAAATGTAAGACATGTACCTTGTAATTGAGGGGCAGATCTCTCGGTCTTGGGGTGGCTGGGGGCGGAGGCACGGGCGCGGGGGCTGACTGGACCGACAACAATGAGCTGGATAACGCCTCCATCTAAATTAATTAATATATTATTAAATGCACTTTAATATGTATCGATTAATACAAAATACCTGGCCTGAGTTGACATCGAGAGACGGCACCATGTCGTCCCTCGCTGACTGTGCTGGACAATCTCCCTGTGAATATAAATGCGCATATCGATTTTAAAACAAAATGAATCATTTTACTCGGTACACTGTCAAGGACTTCAAGCACAAAATCAATCAATTGTGGAAAAACACACACACCACCCGAAGGTTGTTTGTCGTTCGAATGATTTATGTAAGGCGTTATTGCGTCACTAAATCCAATCAATTGTATTATTATCGAGGTTCATATTAATCTATTTAACTTATAACATATTTACTGTGCAAACATATTATATAATAAAATAACATGTATAATAGATAGGCAATTTGACGAACACCAATTGAATAATCTTAAAACAAATGATAATCGATAACAATTTACTTTGTTTCATACGTTTGTAGAGCAAATGTCGTGTTCAGAAGTGAGATAAATTACCAAAGATCGTGATTTGTCACTGTAATATCATATTATTTAATGATTTTACCAATTATTAGAGCCATATACAGTTTCGTCTTAAAAAAAACACACGTAGATAGGCAATCTGGCGAGCACAAATGGAATATTCTTAAAACAAAAGAATTTCGATGACAATTTACTCTTTGTTTCATAAGTTTGTATATGAAATGTCGTGCTAGAAGGCAAGATAAGGCCTTAATTTGTCAATCATATTATGTTAAAATATTACCGTATTGTTTTATTATAAAATAAACGTAGTTCGGCAATCTGGTGAACACCAATGGAATAATTTTAAAACAAATGAATATCAATGACAATTTACTCTTTGTTCCATAAGTCTGTAAAGAAAATATCAATCTTTAGTTGTTCTCAAAGATGAGAGAACATTCCAACGGCCTTGATTTGTCACTATGATAAAATATTGTGTTAAAATATCACCAATTAAAACTGTATTGTTTAATCTTGTAAGATATATAATATAGATAGGCAATCTGGCGAGCACCAATGGAATAATCTTAAAACAAAAGAACATCAATAACAATTTACTCTTTGTCTAAGTTTATAAAGCAAATGTCAATCTTTAGTTATTCTCAAAGATGAGAGAACATTCGAATGGCCTTGATTATATTATTTAATGATTTTGCCAATTATTATAGCCATATTGTTTTATTTTAAAAGGAATGTGTATAGGCAATCTTACAGACAGGCAGACGTACATTAATATAATAATAATCTTATTACTAACCTGCAAGAAACTCCACTCCCTCGGCAAAGACATGATAAAGACACGGGTAATCCAAAATACTGTTTATTCTCTATAAAGACGTCTGTGGCTAGGGACCACGCCCTCACTTGGGAGGCTCTGCCCCCTCCTTGCATCACACAAGACACAAAGCCCTCAAGTGGATCCGTCTTAGCTGATTGGTAGTCCACCTCTTGTTACTCCTCGCCCTCGTGGCCGCCGACTAGTATATATTATATAAAACAGGCGCCCCCGACAGCCCCTATTGCATACTTGAATGTTCAAGGACACGCCACGGTGGCGGCCTTAAATGATCCTCGGTGAAAAGTGTAAATTGTATATATAAATATTATTTAATATAAAAAACTGTATTGGCACAGGTTAGCCTTTATCGCACGAGTGCTTCCTTTAGAAAGGGGCTGATGTAATGTCTCTTGCCTCAAAGGCTGGGGGATTCGCTCTTTACAATCGATACTTCGCTATGACGTTATACGGAAACTTTGGCAACATTTCACTTCATATATGCATGAAATTATAAAAAATCGGCCCATATCATTTTTTCGTATAAAAAACTTGATAATTTATTAAATAGATTAAAACTCGACAGTTGTTGTATGTAGACAGACCTCGCTGTTAGACTGTTGTAGCCACGCCGAAATGTTTACAGAATGCGTGAAGCAGGCGCATTTGGCGGCCTCACAGTTCCCTTTAAGTATTATATTTTCTCCACCAACTCCAACTGAAAAGACCTTGAATAAATATAGTAAAGAACCAAAAATTACCTCGAAAATGGTAATAAGCAAATATTTACTTAATAAACACAACATAAATTCTATCATTCTAAGGAATTATATAGATTAACTATCACACTGCCTCTGCATGCTCAGAGGCGAGATTTTTCACTAAAGACCTTAAATCAACTGTAACACCTTATTATTATATCAAATTACGACCAAACACAATTTACGGTAAATAATTCACCTCTATGCATATACAAGTTTTAAATTTAATAAAATATATTCATGGAAATATTATATATATATTGATGTATTTTATTTATAAGTATGGCAACACTGTAGTGCTTAATGTCATTTTGACAGTTGCAACATGTCCAATACGACATTTATTAGTCTAACAGATCGTCTTTCTTGCTATGAAGATCTTCAAATACCGCTCCTTCAGCCACATTTTAAAGAGCTCCGCCCACCCGAGATAAAAGAAAGCCTTCAACTATGGATAGACGAACTAAAGGGACATTCAATCACTCGTACAAACATTCCCACGAAGACAGTGGCGTTGCGTTATTTACTACACAAGCTGCGTAGAGAAACCATTGATGTGACTGATAAATCAGAAATAGTCGACTATTTGAAGACCATCAAGTAATTCAAAACATTATTAATACTAGTTTCTATTGAATAATACTATTTAATTGCAGTATTGATAGAGAGTGTTGTTCGGAAATAGCAGATATTATACTAAACAAGCCGCTTTTTGATGGTATACCTAAAAGTCTCCGAATACTACCCACAGTAACCTCATACTCGTATAAAATAGACTTCACACTCTGGTAATTGTGACATACTTGTTTGTATTAAATTATAACTAATGCTATTTTTTTTGTATTCTAGCGATGGAAGTCCGGATTCCCTGCATCGTATTCGGATATTACTTTTATTGAAATTGTCAAATGGGTCACGGTGTGCGATTTACGTGTCCCGAGGTGGGCTCGGCAAATTATTGGCCATGTCCAGTGCTGCCTCGAGACACGCCGAACTTCTTCAACATTCCGTAGACTCTTATAATGAAGAATTGAGGCTGAAACAGACTGAACAATAATTATCATTACATACACACTATAAAATTAAATATATTCAATACTGGATGTATAAATATCAATATGGCGGACCTGCCTTTATCAAACTCATCTGCTTGGTCTGCCATATTTATACATCCAGTTATCTGGCATTCTAATATCAATGGTGTCGATTCAATCCATAGTTCTCAAAATATTGGATAAAATTATATTAAAAAAAAACTATTTCAAACCAAATATGTTTGTAGAATCCGTTTATCCCGGAATTTCAATAAAATACCTACAAACAGTGCATTGAATTATTTTGTGGTTAGGCCAGATACAATATTATATTAAATATCACTAATTTTTTTATTCTTCCACATCAAGCATTTTTTTATACTAATTTTGAAATCCGATGCGCTGATAATTTATTTTTCATTTTTTGAGGTTAGGTTTTCATTGAATCTTGAATTTTATATTGATTTCTTCTACAAATAAAATAAAAAAGGTGTACTTAATGCACCACATGACATGGAAAAAGGAACTGGAACATAAAATGTTTATAAAAACAGTTTAAAATTCAAAAAAATTATATTTAACTCGACATCGAGCTCTATAAAATAATAAAGGAATGTGAAGACAGATTTAAAATATCACTTTCTACATACACAATTATAAATAATTAATTTACATACATTTTTGAGCTTATCAAAAACAATTATAATAAGCGGCACATACAAAGGAATGCGAAGATTGATCAAAAATATCACTTTCTACGTACATAATTAATTATAAATATATTAATTGTGACTAACGAAATTAACGACTAAAGCTACTCCATCATTGGCATACACTGTAAAATATAATTATAGTATTAAAAGGAATGGCTCCGAGTTGTCTAAATACTAAAGGGGGAAGTTGTAAAGCAGTTGAAGATATCACAAAGAAAAATGGAAAGGTGAATTAATTATTGGTCGTTGGACTAAAGTAAGTAGAAACTCGACTCTCCGTGTCTAATAATATCAAAAATAATCTATTATTTACAAACACACTTTGACTAACGGGATCATCTACACGACTTGCGTCTGGGTTCCGATTCCCAAACGTTGTCCGATTTATCCGTGGGAGTGATCGGCTTGTCGAGGGCGAAGTAGGCGGGCTCGTCGTCGCCGTTCAAGGAAATACTCTGCCGCAGTCTTTCTTTGAACTCGGGAGGACTTTCGTGGTACTTTTGAATCTCATCATCTTGCGAATCAATCACGTCTTCAGCCTTGGAACTGCGCTTGCTGTTCGGATCGGACTCTTCTGCGATACATTCTTCAGGATTTGAAATTCCGAGGCTTTTGTCTAAAGCACACCGGACGGCTTCTTCAAAAGTCATCTTATCGGGTATTAAACTTCCCGAAATACAAAATGCCTCCTCTTTGGGTGTTTTGGGCAAATCAGATGGAGTATCTTCTGTGGTGTTATCGGCGTCTTCTTTCCCAACAACGACTTCTTCTAATTTAAATTTCGACTTTTGATTCGAGTCTTTTACGGCTTTCCGTTTTCTATAAAGAAATTATGTAATTATTAATTGTTATATTTTTTTTATTGTATTGGAAATACCTGGCTCTTTCTCGGGCTTGTGTGAAGGCAGCGAAAGTGTGTGCGGCTGTTCCACTGCATAGACAAGCTCCGGTCACGCTCAATAATACTCCGAGACTGACGGATACAGCCAAAACATGCAGGCGGAGTGAAGGTTGCGGTCCACCGCTCGAACCGCCCCCGAGACCGCCGGGACCGCAGTGCAATTGATCGCGAGGATATGCAGTATTGGGTGGGGCTTCATCATTGGGCTTGCACCACTCACCTCGTTTCTGCAATTAGATTTATTTAAAAAAATATTTAACAATACAATATTATAATAGTTCGTACTTCAAACTGCTGATGGCAAAGATCTCGGCACGGAGGGCATAGAAGTGCACCGCGATGCAACCAACCACCTCGGACGATCCTCACGGAGATCTCTTGACCAGCGTGATAGCACTCGTATGAATAATTTCCCACAACGATGTGTAATCGGCCACCTTCGCAACGATACTCGTAACATCCGCTCCCCCAATGTTGCCATTGACGAACCTAACAATTACAACATATTAAAAAACCATTTAATTATTTATTTGTATTATTATTTACCTGACGGCAGGACCGTTGTTCCCACATGCGGTTGGTGTGATCGAAACATTTTGAATTAGCGCCGTAGCTTTCCAACGCGAAATTCTTATCAACGTTAGGATTATTCTCAGGGAAGGAACACCGAGACCCTCGAATGGCCACTTTCCTAAACCTCCACGTGAACTCTTGAGTGTACGGACAGTAATCGGCGAGACTCACACTCCCGCCGTACTGTCCTTCGGTGCCCGGTTCTGCGTCGGCGACCCAATCAAAATGCTACAATTAAAATACAAAATCATTACCGATATTTAAAATGCACATTTTAATAAACTTACTTGATATAGAGGTGGTAGTGGATTATCATGCAATACTAAATTACAAACGGAGACACTGTCCCGGCTTTGTGAGCATTCCGTTTGTAAAGGATCACGCTTCACCCTCGAGCAGAACGGATGCGCCGACCTCCCTCTAAAATTAACATTTCATTTTATTTGTAGCTTATATTAAAATATCAAACACGGTTAGGGTGTGAAATACAACTTACTTTCCGACATCCACATCAATATCCATATCCGTATTACTAGTGAAAGCGATTGATTATTTTCAGGTTAGAACACAAAACATTTATTATAATATGATTCTTACTTGACGTAGGCGTTGTTAATCCACTCTTTGCAGGAACGGGTTACAAAGGCGCAACCTAATCCCTTCCCCCATGATAATTCCTTGGCTTGTGTGTAGTCTGCACGGTACCAGCCCGTGTCTTCCATCAGCGCCAGAGTTATTCTACTAAACACCGGATTTTGAGTGTGCGTTCCAGTCATTGCTTCATTCTAAAATGAAAATAATTAATTAAATTAATCATAAGAAACTTAAAGGATACATTTACCTCCATAATTCGTTTCTCCCAGTGTGTGAGAGCAGTCCCTTCTCCGCCCTGATCTTCCAGCTCGGCGCCCTCGAGGCTGCTGCAGCCGAAATGATCTCTCACCTCGGCGGTCACACGAGGAGTCACCATCATTTGAATATTTCGAGTCATATATCCTCCGCGGACCATCCACCGTTCCCTCGTCACATTTCTCACAACCCGATCGGACCATTGATGAATTTGTAACCTAAAAACACATGAATATAATCACCGAAATTACATTACAATAAATTAAATACCCACTCTTCGTTTAAAGGAGGGCTTCCGGTGTCTGGATTCCGTTCAGTCAAAGGATTACCATCGTCATCTCTATAAGATAAATTATTATTAACGTTAATAATACCGTGACGCCTTCCCTATTGACGGGAGTCCCTTTATAAGGGGTTGGCCAGGCCACCTTGGCCTTTACGGGAGAATATAGTAGAGATGGTTTCCCAGGCCACCACACAGCAATGAGTACTTAAGATCTAGTTTGCTAAGCTAGATCTACCAAGTGACTCCGGTGCCGTGAATCGAACCCGGGAGTCTTCACTCACGAATCCGTTACACTAACCACTGGGCCACAAGGCGGCTCAATTATTAACGTTTATATATTGTATTTAGTTGATTGAGTACCTGTAAAAGGCGTAAAGTGATAAGCTGAAGCCGAGGGCGTGGAGCATCTCGTGTTGTACTGTGGACAGCATTGATCCTAGTTCTTGCGGCCTCGTCGATAACTCGGACGGACAAAAATTTGCATGACCAGCGATCGGTCTAAAATTAAACAGTATATTATTTTAATTTGTATTGTTTTTATTAATTTGTATTTCAAACCGGTCGAGGGCGGCTTCGAGTTGACAATGTGCAGCGTACGCAACGGTGAGTCCCCGATGACATCGACTTGTATTCACAGCGGAGACATAAAGCACAAAGTCGGCATGAGCTACGCCTTCTCCGGCGGTACCGTTATGCCCGCAGGCTTGTCCCGTCGCATTGCAGACATAACAAGGCTACAAAAGACGAAATTATTATCAACTAATATTCAAACGAGTATGCATTATACAAATCGTTACATTGAGATGACTTTCAGGCACGGCGACTTCTCCGCAATAAGTGATCGGCTTGCACGAGTCGATGCAGTGAGTGCGGCCGTTCTTCACAAACACCTGCCGTGAAGAACACTTCCGGTTCAGTCTTATCACCTCCCCAGTCTTCCTCACCATCAACGTCTTCTCCCAAAACTGCACAGCCTCTGGCAAAATTGTATTCTTAAATCAAAAAAATAATAATTAACATTCCTCTCGACCGATTGTAATAAAATGAATACTTACATTAAT
The DNA here is from genome assembly GCA_022606485.1 of Agraylea sexmaculata. Classification (NCBI taxonomy): domain Eukaryota; kingdom Metazoa; phylum Arthropoda; class Insecta; order Trichoptera; family Hydroptilidae; genus Agraylea; species Agraylea sexmaculata. Next base: position 91,398 of record JAGTTH010002100.1, read on the forward strand.
GAGATCAAATTTTTCCGGCTCCAATCTGAAATATTAAATAAATTTCATTATTTATGCAACTGAACATAATGTAATTCAAGGTCTCAAAACATTGTTATGAATAAAACATTTTTTTCTAAAATTGGCAGCACTGCTTTAATTCTTCATTTTAAATATGGCTGACATTTCAGTGTCGTTTCATCAATTATATTACTAAACAGCCACACAAAATAATACACAGTCTTAATAATAATCGTTTACAAAAAAGTAAAAATTTAATAAAATAATCTTTTACTGGGGTCTGTTTTTTTTACATTATAATTACAGATATGTGTTAAAATAATAAAATTAAATATTTTTCGATATTGGCAATGAATGGCTTGGCTCGTTAAAATATTATTTGGCCGATAAAAATTCCAGACATCTGGATATATATAACTCAAGATGACGGACAAAGCAGAAGAGTCTGAGTGAGACAATTAGTGTTGCCTCTGTCAAACTCATCTGCTTGGTCCGCCATCTTCATATTTATTTATTTATATATACAGAGTGGACTTGAAATAACTGAGAATATTTTTGGGGGGGTAGAGTATCGCAAATATAATAATTAATAATATGAAAAGTGCTTTTGGAATCGAGTTTGCGCCACCATCTTGGAATCAGCTGTTTCAGTGAAGTACTCATTAGTGCCTGTTAATTAATATTTTTTTTCAATAAAAAATATTTTCAGTAATTTCAAGTTCACTCTGTAAACATATTATATTATTGCAGCACGGTCACTAGAGCATTACGGGAGATCCGGTCTTCCAATATCAATGGCGTGGGAGGGGGTTTAAGCACTGCCAGGCGCCTTTGATATTCAGACAAGAAAAAACTTCAGATTATAGATAATTTAAAAAATATACTATATGTATGGTAAAAAAAAATATATTTTAAGACAATGAACTTTTATCTATAGAAGCGTCATGCAATATTACGTCATACATTAGAAAGTGCCCGGTCACTAATACATGTACATATTCTAAACCATATACACATAAGAATACTACAGCCACATGAAAATTGTATTCTCTAAAAGCCGACATGTTCGATAATCCGACACTCGAGAAAAACAAGATTTTTCTTACATAAACATCCGCAATGAATATTATTTTTCCTTTAATATATCGAGCACTAAAGCATATTGTAATGTTATTTGAAAAATCGACAAGTGACAGTAAAACATATGAGCGGTAGAAGCAGCGCCCCAAGCGGCTGACACAAGAAACTCTTAGGTGCCAAATTCCTACTATAGTTTTGACGTATTTTATAGTATTATTGGCATCCCTATATACATATAACATCATTCAAAGACTTTTTAACTACACTGTACTGACCTGAAGACTGAGTCGTCGTAGTAAAGGACTATCCGCAATGGCTGATCGAGACTCCTCTTCTTGATCACCCTGGCTGACTCCAGGTGGACACCTGTTACCACCTGCAATTAAAAAAAGTGTGTCATTCATTTGTATTCCAAACATAAATAACTTTCAACAATCGCGCGCTCCGAGAATGTTTAATCGACTATTGCGGAAAAGTGAAACGAACTTCCTTTAACATTTTAGAGCCGGTTTCTTCATATAGCTCTAAACTCGTGAGCTACGTGACTACGATTTATAGAAATATTTGTACATTCCGTTGTATGTGTCCAGATTTGACAGTTTGTAACACGAGCTAAATCTTAAATAAACGAATTTTGCGCGTAAATCGCCGAGTGACTCGCGTTGAAGAAAACGGCCCTTTAATATTTTAGGTTATGTTAGGTTATGTTGACACAATATATTACAAAGCACAACGATGATCTCAGATAATGACTTCATGTGAATATGAATAATTCCCATCACGCACGTCTGTCATTGACCTTTGTGTAGTTACCGCGGGCTGCAAGGGCCTGTTACTATAATACATACATACATGTAGTAGTAATAATAATAATATAGTACTTGCATCACGGAACAACAGCAAAAACAAGTGAATGGAACAAAACAACGGCGGCGTCATCGAAGGCCGCCAATAATAATATTCATGCCTCAAAGAATTAACTAGTGTCCAAAATGTACAACCAAAAAATATCACACAGCTCTTGTCTATTTCAAGTTGTGATACATTATGAAATTAATATACATTAAAAAAAAAAAAAAAATATATATATATATATATA